>JAWMRA010000005.1:27009009-27037524 GCA_035584735.1 Pseudotriccus pelzelni | reverse complement strand
GGGCGGGCTGGGAGGACGGGGCGGGTGGGAACAGAGGGGAGGGGATGGTTTAGGGTTTGGTCTCAAGGGAAGGAGGAATATTCCACGCCCGCGGTGCTGAGGACGCGGGTGTGGGCGCGAGGTGTCACCTGCCGGAGCGGGGAAGGCAGGGAGCCCCGCGTGGGGAGGCTGGAGGCGGGAGGGTGTCGCGGGATTGTCGGGTCCCCCATCCCTCCCTGCCGGGTTTTACCTGCGATGACGGCCGGGTTGCTCTGTCCGCCCTCCGCCTTCACCCAGAGCTCCAGGGTGAACTCCTCCCGCGGGACGGCGGGCAGCGCCTCCGCCCGCGCCGCCAGCTGCTCCCGGCCGCCCGAGAAGTACAGCGCGGGCAGCTCCCGGGGGGAGCCCGGCACCTGCGGCTCCCGCCCGCGCCGCCTCTCCCCCCGGCCGCGGCCCCGGCCGCCCAACTCGCCCCCCGGCTCGTCTCCGCCTGCCCCGGCTCCCCGCGGTCTCCGGCCCCTCGGGGGAGCAGCGCCGAGCGCGGCGGGACCCTGCGGGTACAGCCCGAGCGGGTGATGCGGGGGCGCGGCGCGGCGGCTCGGAGCCTCCATCCCGCACCCCGAGGCCGCCGGGGGGTCCCCGCGGGCCAGGCTGAGCGCCGCCAGCAGCAGCGCGGCCAGGGGGGCCCCGCCGCGCAGCATCCTCCTTGGGCACGAAGTTTGGGGGGGCGGGAGGTGGCGGGCGAGTGGCCTCGGGGGAGATGGGGGCGCTCAGGGGGGCGGCGGGCGGCAGCGCCGGGGCATAGTTCCCCGGCCCCCGCCGCTGCCGCTGCCCCCAACTTTTCCCCGGCACCGCTCTCCTCCCCTCTGCTCCTGCGGGAGGAGGAGGAGGAGGAAGAGGAGGAGGAGAAGGAGGGCGAGAGCACCGCGGCGGGGACCCCCCTTCTGCCTGCAGCCGGGGCTCCCGGGGCACGGCAGACCCTGCGCGGCTCTCGGCGCTGGCCGGCTCTGCCTGAGGGAGCGGGGGATGCGTTAGTCGCCCTTATCTAGAAAGCCCCGAGGCGCTCCGCTCCCCCCCCACCCTAAGGAGGGGTGTGGAGGGGGGGGCTGCCCTTATTTAAAGATGATTATGTCCAATCTAATAAACCCCGAGCGGAGCATCGCCCTCCCTTCCCTCCGCCCTCCCGGGCGCTGCCTAGGATGCTGGCGAGGAGGGGATGCGGAGGGGATTCAATGCCCGGAGGGCGTTGGGTCCCCTCCGCATCCTCTCCTCCCCCCCGGCGTTTTGGGACAGCACCTGTGTTGTCCCTGCCCGCGTTTTCTCCTGCTGTAGCTCCCACCTCGCCTACATCTTCCATCTCCATCATCTAGAGAGGAAGAAAGGAAGGTGAAAGGAGGGCATACCCTCCCTCAGCCCTCCCCCGGGCGAGGGGAGAGGTGGTCTTGGGCTCAGGGTCCCTTCTCAGGCAGAGATTTTTCTGCTTTTTCTCTCTTTTATTATTTTTTTCCTTTCCCAAACAATGATCCCATCTGTTTGACACGTGCAGAAAGGTGGGCTGGAGGTGCCTTATCCAAGCAAGCCACATCCAAAAGCAAAAACAAACCCCTATGAATGCACCAAGGGAGTGGGCAGCGGTGTGAGAAAGCATCTCCCACCTCCCTGCTGGAGGGTACAGCACCAATGCTGCTGGGGAGAGCTTCTCCAAGTACATGGGTGAGAAAACAAGCCCCCAAAATTTCCTCTTGGTTCCCAAGGCTCCCTTGCAGCGTGGGAGACTAGGAAAACTTCAGCAAGGAGATCCAGCAGGAAGAGACCTTTTTTTATTCTTTCTTTAAATTATTATTGGTTTATATATTATTTTTTTTTTGCTCCCAAACACTATCTGTGGCGGTCAGTCTGAAGCAGGGTTGCCAGCGAAAGCTGGGAGGCCCCTTCCAGGGTACAGGCTTTCAAACCAGCGAGGCAGGAGGGAAGGGATTTAAGAACAAACGGCAGGAGCTGGCTGTGTGGGGTTGGGGTCAGGGGGTTTTTTTTGTCTTCTCAAGGTGGGAGGGTGATGGGAGGAGATTGGGGGGGGCTGATGCTCTTAGTCGGGGGAGATAGAAAAATAGAGTGCTGGAAAAAGTTGAGGGTTAGGAGGGGTGAGCACAGTGCTTCTCCTGCCTCTCAGGAAGGAGGGAGGTGGGTGTGAGCACCCAGAGAGGTGAGGGCACGGCAGGGCTGGGCTGGCGCTGTGTGGAGAGGAAGGGAGGACACGCTGGGAGCGAACAAGGCCAGGCAGAGCAGGGATGGCTCATGCGAAGTTGTTCAAGCAGCTCCCAAGGACATCTGGGGTGTGAACCACATCCAAGCACAACACCGACACCCATCGCTCACGGGAGGTGGTGAGAAGAGGTCTGCAGCTCTCCTGCCTTCTCCAGCCGCACCGGTGCCCATCCAGGGCCAGTGGGGAGATGGAGACAGCCCAGCTCACAGCTTGGCACTGGCAAGGTGGCCCAGCAAGGGTTGTCCTGGGGCCAACACCAGCAAGAGCTGCTTACAGTGCGTATTCGTTCAGGAATGAAACAAGCTCCCGATAGCCCTGTCTGCCAGGGCCTGATAAGAGAGGATCCCACGGGATGGCTAATTTTGAATGGTGGTGACCCTATTAAGTGGTTATTAATCATCTTGTCACACAACACCCTGCCCCAGGTACTCCAGAGAAGCAAGACCACAAGACCCTCAGCAGTGTAGGCAGGCATCCGAGAGGTTCGGCAGCTCTGCCCCCTCAGGGACAGCCTGACTGGGATGAATCCAACATCAGAGCAATAAAACTCTCCAAAAATGCACCCAGTCAAGGACTCTATATATAGGCTCTGGCCTGGGCTAGGGCACTCTCTCTTGACAAAATGACACCCGCAAACAAGTGGCTCTGATGTCTGCAGGGTTGGGATGCAGCAGGAGCTGCAAAGCCCACCAAGGAGCCCACTTTTTGGAGCGAAGATGGGTGACAGCAGCAGAAGGCTCCCTGCCACCTGAAGTCCCTGGCTTCCCCTGCTCTGCCTGCCCAAGCCTGAGCCTGGACTTAGGAACACTGGAGCAGGCAGCTGAGATCATGAATCATTACCGTGTGCTGACTCCAGCTCACTCTCCATCCACACCCAGGCAGGTTCCCCTGGCAGGTGGCACTCGGAGGAGGGTGGTGAGGGTGAGGAGGGCAGGACCATGAGGGCACCTCACTGGAACTGGATTGGCTCATTATCCGGAGGACAGAGATGCTGGAATGCTGTTCCCATTTCAGCACAGCTCGGGGCTACAGAGTAAATCCCTGTCGTTTGGGTAGTTTTATTTTGCTTTCAAAAAAAAAAAAAAAAAAAAAAGGGAAAAAAGGAAGTTAACTTGACCCATGTGATGATTTTGCTGCCTGTGAAGCAAAGACCAGTCCTGTGGATAAGGCAAGGGATTCCAGGATGGCAAAGCAGTGGCAATGAGCCCTCATCATGTTTTCTGTCTCCTCAGGAAAGCAGGGTGGGCATCTGTTAGAGATCCCTGGTCAGAGCCAGGTTGTCTTGGCTGAGGAGTGCAACAGCCCTGCATCTTCCAGGGATCCCTGCATGCAGCATCTGGGTGGAGATGCTCCTCTCAGGCAGGGTCCAGCTGCAGTTCAAATCTGCTGCTGATGCTCAGGAGCAAGAGAAAGGATGGTGGGTGTGAGGAAGGAGGAGGGCAGAGTGGTGTCAGCAGGTAGGTTTGGCCAGATATTCCTCATTCCTTCCCCACGTGTTGTCCTTCCTGGCACACTCCTGCTATTTGGACCCTCTGGGCTGTCAGTCCCTGCAGAAAGGGCTATTTGGGGTTGGGATTGAATAAAACAGGTTGCCAGTACTGGGCAGGAGCAGAGAGCCAGGAGCCTCTGGAAGGAGGCAGAAGGAAGGGGGTGGCCCCATCAAAGTGAGATGTTGAGTGGGGGCTCTGAGGTGACCCCAGCACAGGAGTGGGGTTCCCAGTGCCAGCTGAGCCCATACTGGGGAAAGGTGAAGAGCGGCTCTGGGGAGCACTATGGGAGGGTTGGACAAGATGACCTTTAAAGGTCCCTTCCAACCCAAACTATTCTATGATTCTAGGATTTTAGCTGGAGCAGAGCTTTTCCCCACGCCTGTCAAAAGCCATCAACAAAAGCCTTCCTCTCCCTCCACTCCTCCTCGGGAAACCACCAGCGATCTTGACGTGGGAATAAAGGCTCTGGGAGAATCCAGCTTTTTTTTGTTCGTGGCCAGGCAGCCAAATCCCGCAAGCCCGAGACAGCAAGCCTGAGCAATCAAAGCCACGAGCGACAGCCGACCCCGCTCAGGGCGCAGCCCCAGCCCTCCCTCCTCTCCCTCCACAGTCCTCCTGCTTTTCCCAAGCAGATTAGGAGCCTGTTCAAACGCTCAGGACCCCCGGAGGTCAGAGACGCTGGCCTCCTGCACCAGAGGTTTGCTTGGGAACTCGCTGAGTTTCCTGCTTCTGGTAGGTCTGGAGATAAGCCCTGGTGTGCGGCCGCTGTCGGTGCCAGCGCCAGCAGGAGTCCACTGCTGCACACCGAAAATGCAGCAGCAAGAGCTCCAGAGCCATAGAATCACAGAACCACAGAATGATTTGTGTTGGAAGGGTGCTTAAAGATCGTTTAGTTCCACCCCCCTGCCATGGGCAGGGACACTTTTCATCAGACCGGGTTGCTCCAAGCCCTGTCCAACCTGGCCTTGGACACCTCCAGGGATGGGGCAGCCACAGCTTCTCTGGACAACCTGTGCCAGGGCATCCCCACACTGAGAGAGAATTTCTTACTAATACCTAACCTAAACCTATTCTCTTGCAGTTTAAATCCATCCCCCTTTGTCCTATCACTACAAGCCCTTGTCAAAAGCCCTGTCCCTTGTGTGTTTGTGCCTTGCAGTTGAGCACATCTTGTAAGGGATGAGAGGCAATCAGGGAGACTTCGCAGAGGCCCTCCCCCAGATTCTCCAAGACCTGATAGGAAGCCTGAGCTCCCCCCACCCTGCAGCACCCAGTGGGGTTTCCCTGTGCTGCTCAGTCTCACGAGTTTGGTGACCACAGTTTCTCTGCTGAATTCAGCTGTACCAGTCTCCAGAATTCAATGAGCCACGTACACAACGTCAACTCCTCTGGCAATGGAGACAAGGAATGAATTTTAAATAACAGAGAAGAACATCCAGCCAAGGATATGCCTGACCCATCATCCTCACACCTCACAGCTGCCTCCTCCCCTGTGCTCTGAGACACACAACCTGCAGACAGCAGGTGGCATCCCTAGGGCAGCAGGGATGCAGGGAGCCCACGGAGGAAGCCAAGCAGCCAGGCACTGGTCAGGGCATCAGCTGAGATGCTTTGAAGCCAGTTTGGTGCATCACCATCAGATGCGGCAATTTCGGAGCAGCCTTGGATGTCACACTAGAGCCTGGAGCTAGGACAGAGCTGTGCTTTGAATGGTTCTTGCAAGCCTCCAAAAAGAACCACTGACTTCCAGCTGGGAGGTGAGGATGATGCAGGTGCTCAGCAGCTCGCTCACTTCTCTGCACAGGGAAGACATTCCATGCACAGCAGCCTCCAAGGGTCCTCCTGCATCCCAAAGTTTTGCATTTCACCAAGAACTTGCAGGTGCTAAATTAAGACCATCTAGAGAACAGGGCATGACCTTTGCCAGACGGGGTGCCTCAGATATTGAAAATTATTCCAACTGCTGACAAAAGGCAGGGACTTATCTGCCTTTATGTAATGTAGCTCTTCCAGCAGCCACGGAGGAAAAGCACACATGAAAAAGCAGGAGAGTAAATGGAATCAGCTTCTCACTTCCATTCTGCCACTGTCGTTGGGGAGTTTCAGCCCCATTAAGTCAGGATTGTTCAAGCGCAGCTCCATGTCCCAGCTGGGAAGGAAGTGTTTGCCAAGGGAGAGGCACGATGCCACACAGCTCCTGTGTCAGCAGCAGAGGCAGGATCCCAGAGACGGGACGTGAGCTCTGCAGGCATCCACAGGAGGGGTATATTGGTACAAACACATCAGGAACCAGCTCAGGTTTCCAAAATCCCACCCCAGCAGACCTAAGTCTGCTGGCAGGAGCTCCAGGAGAACACCACACTCATGGCAGCTCTGACAGTAAATCCAGGTGGAATAATTACACGAGCTTGCTGCATTTTCATTGTCGCTGTGCACACACCAAGATCTGCTTGTTAGTCCTGGTTGGATGTGCCACTCACGCGATAGCATCTCTTCCCTAGTCGAGCACGACTTCCGTTGCAGGAGAGTCAGAGCAATTACTTGTACAAACAGCCCTCGCCATCTCCCGATAGCCTTCGCTCTGCTCCTGCATTTTTAGACACTTTCCATGTGTCGCCCAGGCAGAAAAGTCATTTACTAGAGCCAGTCGATAAGACACGGGGCGAACATTTAATCTGCCACAGGTATCTGAAGGACAAGGGGAGGGGGGAAGAGCTCGTGCTCCCCCCCACACACACACACCAGTGCGCGGCTTTGCACATGCAAAGCTCAGCAGCTCCTCAAAATCCCCGTTTTAAGATCTCTCCCTCTGACCCCAGCCAAGGAACAGCTGCAGCAAGAAGCAATGGAGCAGGAGCAAACGAGCATGGTGGCTGGGGGGAGGCAAAGGGTCTGTATCTAGCTTTGCTGTCCCTGTCCTCAACGTAAAGCAGGATTTCTGGCACCGTGCATTAGAGGTGCCTTCAGACTGCTGGTCCAAATCTCACTGTCTTTGAGACATCCTCTGTCCTGGGGAGAACCTGCTTCGTCATTTGGCAGCAAGCAATAAAGAGAAGCGTGAAGGAGTCAGACTCAGCTCTTAAAATCTGGCCAGCAGGGTTTTAAGTATTTGGGGTTTGGACAAGTTCGTCACAACAAGGAAACACCTCTGCCCTCCTCATTCATTTTTAGAAGAGACAAATAAAAATAGACTTGCCAGAGGAGCTGCAGGCAGGGGAGAGAGGGGGAAGGAGCCACATGCCAGATGCCAATGAACTCAGCCTCCAGCTCACAACCGTGCCATGGACCTGCGCCCCCCAGGCCATTCGTGTCCCACCTTGGGGCAGGTCAGAGCCCTGGTGGAAAGGTGGGAGAAAGGAAGAGCACCGGCACACACAAACTCTTCTCAAGCAAGAGGAAGAAGTGGTTATCGTGGGATGGGGAAAAGACACCTTCGCCAAGGAGACCGAGAGATGAACTCTGGCACTATCTGTTATCCGGCAAGTTTCCAGTTGTGTCGTAGTTTGGTTGTTGGACGTTGCCCACGTGACTCTGTAACCAGGGTGGTTTTGCACCTGCACTGCAGGAGGTGGCAGCCCCAGGTGTGCACCCCCAGGCCAGTGCCATCCTGATGTCTGGGAGTCTACACGAGTAACAAGAGCTGGAGGCACCAAGAGCATTGGCTCCCTCCAGCCTTTGCAACCAGAGTGGTATCTCCATTTCCTGTACGAGTGGCATTGGGGTGTGTCCTGCCACATTCTGCTTTCTGTGCTGGTTCACTGAAGCCCTTGAATCTTTGGTTTCATGCCCCTGAGCCCTTAGCCTTCAGTGTCTCTGTCAATAGTGTCATGATGATGGTCCACCCCTGTGGCCCACCTCAAAGCACAGACACATCTTCCGAGGATGTTTGGCACTTCTGAGATGTTTTCCACCTGCTCCTAACCCTGGTGCCACCTCAAATCCATCTCAATCCAGAGCAGTCAGAGAATCAGAGAATCATCGAATCAGCCAGGTTGCAAAGGACCTCTGAGATCATAAAGTCCAACCCTTGATCCACTACCGCTGTGGTTACTAGACCATGGCACTAAGTGCCACATCCAGTCACCACGGCTGTTGAGCAGAAGAGAGCAAGGCACGGGTATGAAAACCTTGGTCTGGACAAGTCCTTGCTGGCAAGGACCACCCCTTCCAAATCAGTGCCTCCCTGGGTGCTAAAACCCATTGCAGCTTTGTACCCTTGTAGTGTTTATCTCAGCTCAGTCAGACCTAATTAGCTGGTTTAAGATTTGCTCCTTGGTCAGGAGGTCCAAGGATGCAGGATTCCCTTGAGCATCACTCGTTGCCTAGTGGGTCTGTAGCTGGGTGCTGATCCCAGCTGGAGCACAGCTCTCCAGCATTGCCACAGGACTGTGGAGGAACGTGCTGCTCCACAGCGTGATGGCAGCTGGGATGAAGAAAGATGAAGCTAAAGCTTCATTTTACTGGAATATCAGCATGCTGGCACTCATGTAACCCTCTTAGTTCAAGCTGGTTAGCTGTGCAGAAAACCTCAGGCCAAACTCATCCAGCAAAATCCCTGAGTATAGAAGGAGTTGTCCCCATAAGAAGCTATTTGGCAGCATGGCTGTCCCACGCCAGTTTGAGGGATTAAAACAGAAAGACTCTTTTGCCGGTACAGAAGGTCCCGTGTGCTGGCTGTCTTTTTCCTGGGATCAAACCATGCTGGGAAAAGCGTGTTTTTCCATCTGCTGCTGCCCCTGGGCTGAGAGGGGATCCTGGCTAGATGGGGTTTCCGGGTGACCCCGTGCCCTCGCAGCACCGATTTCCCCTGTCGGGCTGCCAAGGCACCATCAGCAACCTGGGGGGCTGAGATGTGTCCCCAACCCACGCCGATGCCACCGCGGGCCCCGTGGGAGCTGGTGACACGCCGCATCGAGGGAACGCTGGGTGCGAGGCGGGCAGCGGTCCAGGCACGGCGCCCGCACCCACCCGCGCCAGCGCGGCGGGACCTGGCACCCACCGCACCCGGCGAAGGCGCTGCGGTTCTTGGTCTCCCCCCAGTGACCAGACCACATATAACAAAGCAGCAGGTCTGGGGCTCGTGCTCGGGAGGTTTCCAGCCCCACGAGCAGAGATCCTGGCTCCCAAAGCGGGGTTTACGATTACCAGGTAATTATACTAATCACTATTTCCCCGAATCCTCCCCACGAGTGAAAGCCCTCTCGCTGGCGTGCCGGCTTGCGTTGCAGTTTTTGGAAGCAAGACCCCATTTCTTCCATATGCCAGCACTTGAAAAGTATATATTCATTCATTAAGGAGCACCGACACCGCTGTGGCAAATGACCTGTCAACAGATTTACAGCAGGAAGTAAGTCACTGCCTCCGAGCCTGCGCTCTTAATGTAATTAAAGTCCTCTGTTTGGAGTTCCTTGTTAATTAATATTCATGCTCTGTTCCCCATCTGCCATTCCCACGTTGCTGGTTCCTTCTGAGATTGATCAGAGGGTGATTAAGGCAACAAGCAGACAGAGAAGGAGGGGGGTGAGTGGTGGGAAGGGGTTGGATCAGCTTTTGGTAAGGGAGCAGGATTGCATCCAGGACCCCAACTGCTCTGGGAGGGAATGGCTGAAGCATCATCCTGGCTTTCTCCATTGCTGAGGGGAAATTGAAGTGATGGTGAGAACGATGGATCAAAAAATAAACACTGAAGTCTCTCAGGGCTTGCTTCAGCACTGAAAGGAAGATGAGAAGCATCTCTGGAGCTGGATGCTGAGGACAAGCTGGTGGTGTGAACTTAGCCTAACTGAAATGAGGCTAATTGCTGGCCCTTGTGGTTTGTCCTGAGGGAGCAGCCATGGCAGCCCAGCACCACGAACCAGACCTACCCGCACGATTATTTGGGGGTGGAGGCTCAGAGGGAGTTTCAGACAAAGCAGTGCTCACCTGGGCATACATGAGGAGGGCACGGACGTACAGAGTGATAACACACACCAACAATTTTGCCCAGCCTAGTGCGGGTCATGAGGGGGCATCTGTGAGGACAATGTGGCCAACTTGTTTGGGTGGGCACAGCCCTCTCAGTGACAACACAGCAGGTGCTCCAGTTAAAGCAGGTCATGGGCTGCCCCTGGCCCTGGGTGGGCACTGAGAACTTGTCCCACACCTGCACAGGCTGGAGGTCTCCTCCTCTCTGATCCAGAGCCACTGTGGCATTTCCACAAGTGTTCAGCATGGATCCCAACAGGATCAGACACCCATGGCAACAGCCACAACTCTTTTACCAAAAATGCTGAAACCAGGCACATGCTGTCCACCACGCTGGGTGAGAAAGATGTTCCCACATCAAAGGGTGAAAGTGTGGTGGGTGCCATCCTGCTGAGCACATGGGCTGCTGTACACGCACTGCTCTGCAGAAGAACGAGGCCAGGCTGGAGATGTGTCCTCAGTGGTGGTTCTGCATCACCCCACCACCCCATCTCCAGATCCTGGAGTGTGTCCCTCATACTGACCCTGAATCAACCCATCGCACCATGCCCAGATGCTGGAGATGCCAGAGCCAAGCATCCTTTGAAATTAAGGGCACTGCATGCACTGCAAAGCCTCTTGAAGACCCTTCCAGTTCCCAGAATGCAACCCAGGGTAACTAGGAGTCTGTGGCTTGTGCACAGGTACGCAGCTGAAGGCAGGTCTTGCAGTCAGTCTCCCTCAGCAGGAGAACACTGACCCTCTCCCTTTCCTGGCCAACTCTTCTTCCCCAGGAAAAGTGTCACAGGGACATGGGATCTCAGGATGGAGGTTCCCAAGGGACCAGAGGGACTGGGGCTCTCAGCCAGGCCCTGAGCAACCCCAGCTCTGCCATAAGAACACTATGAGTGGGGTTTCCTCAATCAACGAAGCCCGTTTCAAATGGCTTTTAGATCCTTAAGCACAATCGCGGGGTTTAAATTGGATACACCCCGCTCGGAAAGCTGAGTCCCACTGGCACCTCCTGTTTATACACGAACAATCAAAGTGATTTATTCATCTGCCTAAAGCAGGGTTGCTCTTTGGCCGTCCATCCATTATCCTTATCTATCTGTCCTGGTTAGGAGCCGAGCAATCCATCTTGCCAAACCTAATGTATGCCAAGCGGCTCCGCTCGCCGCCGCGCTCCGGGAGGGCTCTGCCAGAGCAGACAGCACGGGCCTGGCTCTCGGCAGCGCTAACACAATTCCATTGACGTCAACCGGAGCCGCCCGTCGTCACCCTCCGAGAAAATTGAAGCCTTGGGTGGGCAGAGCCAGGTGGGCACTGAAGGGACCTGCGGTTGTCACCAGGACTGGAGCTGCCACCCAGCCCACCGCGGTGCGCACGGACCCTGTGCCATCGGGCGTGCGAAGGGCACCTTCAATCCAGGGAAATTCTGGATTCTCCTGATTCAGTTGCCAAAGCGGACCAGTGGTGTGGTCCTGGGGCCTCATCTTCTCATCTGTAATGAAAAGGCCACATTACTCCTGTGCTGTGTGGATAAGCAGCAGTGGCAGCTGCACCCTGGGTCCCTGCTGTCTCTGCCTGGGACGTTGCAGAGGGGCTCAGTGTGACAACAGGGTACAGTCCTCCTGCCTCCTGGGGATGAAAGGTTCCACAGCTTGTAGAAAATACAGCACCACGAGGATGTTTCAACCCTGGAAGTGTTCAAGGCCAGGTTGGACAGGGCATTGAGCAACCTAGAAGGTGTTCCTGTTTGTGGCAGGGGGTTGGAACTAGATGATCCTTTAGGTCCCTTCCAGTCCAAACCATTCCATGCTTCTATGACCTATGACCACGAGAAATTAGCTCAGAAAATGTGTTACCACCTCGCCTCTTATCTTTCGTCAGAGACAAGCAGTTGTGACAAGCTGAAGCCCCTTGTCTGCAGCAGGCAGATACCCAGCAAGGAAGAGCAGGGTCCCTGCTCTCTGTCCCACTGTTTGTCCCCATCCTGGGCTCTGTGGGGACTGTTCAATCCCACAGCCATAGATGTGAGAGTGATGAGGTTCAATCAAGCGGGAAGCGTGGAGGGTCTCCACCCCGCAGAAGACGTGGCTCAGGGAGGATGGCACTGGAGCTGCCTACCATGCAGCGAGCACCTCTTGGTCAGCAGGTTGAGTGACCGCTGCTGAAACTGTAACTAAGAAAAACAATCCTACAAGCTTGAATAAGCTGCACAGGGCACCATGTCCCTCTAAGGAAACTGGGAGGGTTTTGCAGCTCCCCATCAAGAAAGTCCTTTCCAGCCACACTTCAGCTCCCAGGTGAAGCACAGGCTGCGATGACTTTGCCAAGGAGGTTTGGGAAGGGAGTGTGGCCACAGGCAAACCAAATGGCTTTCCCACGGATTCTCTCTTGGAAAAGTACTGACCCAGTTTGGCTGAAATTTTCCAAAGAAACCCAGGTTGAGGCAAATCCCTGGGAGACAATTTCTGCCTAAAAGTCTGTGTTTTGGCATTATTCTAAGCAATGGGAAACACAGCCCCATCAGGGGAAGAATTGGGCAGTCTCAGTAACAAACAGGGTTATCTACTCTGTCTACAATAAAATAATTCTCATTAATTTACACACTTTGCCTTGGAAGAGGATTTCTAGACTGGGGGAAAAAAGTCCCCCCCCCCCAAAAAAAAAAAGAGGAGAAGAAAGCAATGGAATTAGCCAAGCCCTCCAGACTTGAATCACTCCAGATCTGTGTGATGGCACCTGGCAGAGCAAGGAGAAGTGTGAAGGGCTGTGGTTTGGAGACCTCCAAGCTTGTCTAATAAAGAAGAAAAAAGTTCCTGCTTCTGCCATCTCTGAGGACCTTCAACAGCAATATCAGAGGAATCTCCTGAGCCACAGAGAAAAAGCAGGGAGTGGTAGGAGCAGGTACCAGCACTTCCAAAAAACAGTCCTGCAAAGGGAAAAGCATGTTCTTTCATGATATTTGAGATCATTTCCATCAGTGCAGAGTGGGCAAGGAATGCCCTTGCATGGGGATTCTCCATAGCGTTGGTGAACGTGGTTTACAGACTGTCTGAAAGCAGAACACACCAAGTTTTTGTGACTGTTTACTTTGGAAAGTTTTCCAGCCTGAGAAGTTCACGGTTTGGATTACCCAGAGAAGTTCCAGGCAAACATCTAAAATTGGGGGAATCAAAGCAGATCCAGATTCTCAAGGCCAGTGATCACAACTGGCTACCGGGATGCACAGCTTGTGCCCCCAGTTCTGCAGCCAACGTGGTAGGTCGAGGCGAGGCGAGACGCCCTCCCCAGCCACACACCTTCTCCCCATTCCCCTGGGTGCAAGGAGTCACGGGCACTGAGCATCACTGCTGCAGCACTCATACACTCTGACCCAGCAAGCCACCAAGATGTTTTGAGCCATGACTGCTTGTCTTCTGGAAATTCCTGGGTAGATTTGGACAAAAGATCACGCAGGTTTGACAAATTTAGCCTGCTGTAGTGTTGGATGACTCTGTCCACAAGCCAGGTTGATTTGGTAGCTGGTGTGAGAGCAGGGACAATAACCGTGTGCTTGGAGAGAAACCCACAGGCCAAAGAGGTGTTTTTGTGCAGTGAAACTATTTTCACCAAGCTTAAGTCAAGCAATGAAATATTCATAGGACACTAAAGCAGTGGGCTCACTGGCTGCCTTCTTATGGGAATCCAATAATACTGGAGACAGCCTTAATTCAATATTCAAAAAGCCTCTTTCCTTTTCCCTCTCTCCATCTTCCCGATGTCCCTTTGGGTTCAGAGACCTTTTCGGAAACCTCACTTTTATGTGCTGGATGCATTAGTGGAGAGGAGAAATGGGGGGAGAAAGAATGGGAATTGCAAGGATGGCAACCAAATAAAGGACAGCCGGGGATTTCTGGTCCCCAGGCTGCCTGGTGATGCTTGGCTGGATGATCTGAGGCAGCTCT
Source organism: Pseudotriccus pelzelni (assembly GCA_035584735.1). Taxonomy (NCBI): domain Eukaryota; kingdom Metazoa; phylum Chordata; class Aves; order Passeriformes; family Tyrannidae; genus Pseudotriccus; species Pseudotriccus pelzelni. Next base: position 27,023,893 of record JAWMRA010000005.1, on the reverse strand, counting down.
TCCCAGAGATATGTCTGCATGGCTCTTTCGGGGCCAGATCCACGCTCGTGCTCAGAATTGGCTGGTTTGGAATCAGTTCTGGTCCAAGAGCTGTGTAACCACGGGTGTGTGGTCCATGTTCCCACTCACAGAGAAACAGGCTGCCTGGCTCAGCTGCAGTGGATGCCAGCAGGGCTGAAGCCATTTTTGGCTCAGCATCTATACTGCAAAAAAGAAAACAGCGGAGATAGAGCCTTTGTCCACCAGCATGGACTGAAAATTAGGACACTTGGGCTGAAATGTTCTCAAGGAATAAAGTCCTGTAGCTCCAGTGACATGGGTGGTGTTCATGTGGGCAGTCATCTTCACCCAGCGTGAAGACATGGATGCTGACAGGTTTTGAATGAGCCATTTGATGCTCTCAGCTTGCCCTGTTGATGCTACAGCTTTCACTCCCTGACCTGGAACAGCAATACTAACATTCTCCTCCCCATTTCAGAAAGCTCAAGGCCAACCTGGAAACCTCTTCCCAGAGGTCATGTTTTGTGTGGAATTGCACTGAGCTACCCCCCAGAAGCCAATACTGACACACAGCTACCCCATGCCAGGAGATGGGCACTGCTTCACGCTTCACGCTGGGTGGAAGGCAGCTGTAGCTTTGCTGGCAGGGCCTTCCTGCCCACTGTGGGGAGGGACAGTACCCAGGGATGTGAACAGAGCTTCTGCAGCCACTGAGGGTTCAGGGGATTGCTTGCTGCCCTTCCAAACACAAAAACGGGGGGCACCAAAGGATTACAAGCAGCAGGACGTGGTTTTCCACACCATCCATGGACACCATGGGGCTGGATGCTGTTGGGTGCTGAAACTTGACAGAAAAATTCAGGGGAGAAAGTCCCCCACTTGCCATCTGTAGCTTTGGATGATGATGCTCTCTATGTGTTGCAGCAAAGCGAAAATTTAAAAGAGCAACAGCTTTTCAAGCACTTAGCAGAGTATTCCCCCCCACCCCCCAAAGGATTCTTTCCCGGAGAGTATTTAAAATCCAATTATTTACTCCACAATGCACTGGTTATTTGGTTTCTTCTGGCACCTCCCAGTCACGAATGCCCTCAAGCAGATCAGTTTCAACCTTCAGAAAAACCTCTCTATTAGTATCTGATCTTGTCAGGCTCTTTTTATAGCCGCTCTCAAAGCTAAGTGGAAGCTGCTCGATGGCTACCTGCCATGCTGGGGCATGGGGGCAGATGCCAGAGAGCAGGGACAGGGCACAGTCCCCATGAAAGAGGCTTCAAAGCACCAATGATGCAAAAACAATGCACAAAAACTGGGTCCGTGCTGACATGCTGGGGTGAGTGTGGAGAGCTCCGTACTGCTCTGAGCTGCTTCCCATCTCCAAAGCAAATAAGAGCTCCTTGGCGTAAAGCAAAAATGCTCCATCTTGTTGGTGCCATCACCCTGGACTGGGGGCTGTGCTGGTGCATCCCACAGAAGCAGAGAGTGAGCAGGAAGCCTGCAAGTGCTTTCAAACCTTCTGCAAGAGCCTGGCACTAGCGAGGCCCTGACCAAACTCCAGCAGGAACCTGACATGCTGCCTCCCTTTCCTGCCCTTTCCATGGCGAGAAAAAAAGAGATTTCTTTCTCTTTTCCTTATTCTAGCATCTTCAGGCCTGATGCTGATGATTCAGACAGTGAAGACACTCTCTTTTTTAACGATTCTGGTTCCAGCTGTACTTGGTGACACATCACTGGAGGCAGGTACTTACTCTTAAAGTAGTTGTTTTGTGATGAACAGAGATGATAAAGCCAGGTTTTCTCCAGGTTGAGTCTTATTCTTTAACTCCCAGTTTTAGAGGTCCAAGCTAGGTATTTTCCAGTATATGGGGTGTTGACTGTTCCACTATGACTCCTGATGAACACCAAGATATAGCTGACGAATCTCACAGACTATGCTGGGAGCTGAAAGCAGATATATACACCAATGTATCAGCTGGGAAAGTAGGTTGTAAAGCACATCTAACCAAGGTTACATGGGAGCCGTGTGGCAGAGCAAGGACAGGATATGGGGTCTACAGTAACCCCATACACACACCTAACACTGATCCCTTTCTCCTCAAGGAAAGCTGATAAACCTGAAGGTCCCTCTTTACCTAAAGCAGCAGGGCTCTTGGGCCACTGGTGGGTGAAGGACCAGCTCTGCCCCTGGGCAGCAACATGTGCTGGGGTATCCCCACAATCCCAGCTGCTCCCAGCTTCTCCCTTGGTGAGCCCCTCCTCAGGCGGAGCCACCCACAGACATCACAAGCCTTCCAAGAAGACCTCTCCGAGGAATAATGCCGCTGATAGATGATGCCTGTCTGCGTGGATCGTCTGCCAATAGGTCACGAATTACTCAGATGTGTCTGTTATCCCGAATTATTCCCTGATTCACGCGGCAGCTTACGCAGGATCTCCTTGATTAGATTCCTCAATATCAAACGCCCTGGCTCGTTGGCCTGACCTTCTCTCCACGTAAGCCTCCAGGCCATAAACCGCTCTTATCCAAAATCTTGACCTCATGTTTAATTTTATCACAGTTGACGTTAGGGGAGGTTAGTTGGGCTTGAGCACGCACTGGAAGTTAAGTGTTCCTGCACCAGGGCCTCCGAGCATTTCCCAGCGCTGACTGATGACCTGAATTCAAGGATGCCTTTTCCCTGGCTTCAACAGGCTTCAGCTTGGCACACACAGTTCCTGGAATCAGTTCTCCACCACTGATGATGATGAATCAATCATTTGCTTTCTGAACGTGTTCCACAGAATTCCCTCAGCCTTCAACACGCTGGCAGGCTTTCCCACCACAAAATTAGTTGGCTCAACAGCTCTTGGGACAGTGAGCACCTCGTGTATGGTTCCTGTCTGGAAACAAATGGATTTAAACATTTTAAGTGAACTTTTGTGGGAAGACCTTTTTCAGCAGGGCCCCCAGACTTGGTGAGAACCAGACTCAACAAAAATGGGTTGGGGGGCAGAGCGTGGTTGAGGAGAAGGAAGAGTGCACGAGGGTTCGTGTATTGACATCAGTCAGCCTGGTGGAGTCTAGGCAGGGCTTTTACAGGTTCAGAAGAGCCCTGGATACCTGACGTCACCTGGGTGGTTCGATGGAAAATCCCTGTGACGCTCAGGTTGAATCCACCTCCCATCAGATATCTGTAAAGTTTCGGTTGGCTTGCTTGGTTGCGTAAAACCATAAAATCATCCAGGCTTCCTCTCTGGTGAGCAAAAAGACAAGCTAAAGTTCAGTCCAGAACTTGATTTATCCCAGGTATTTAGGACAAGATGGGATGAATGAATCTCAGACAGCTGTTCATTCAGTCCTTTGGTCATCGAGGGATACAGCTTTTGCTGCAACAGCTGGTGCCCACCTGCATTCCTGCAGGTCTCCACCACTGTCTGAACGTCCCAGTCTCCAGGTCCACTTCCACACTTTAATCCTCCACAGTTGCTGCATGAGGAAGGACCAGGCACCTTCAGCCAGCAGGGTACCCCATACACAGGGCAAACCTCATTTAGCAACTCCCCCAGAGGTGCTTCAGCAGCAAGATTGGATCCTGCTGCTCGGAACAGGCACTTGCCACAACAACTCCTAGTGCTTCACTAATATTTGCTGGCAGAAAGCAGTTCCCTCAGTTTTAAATCAATCACTCCTTGCCTTTCTCTCAAGGGGGAGTTCTGGGTGTATTTGGAGCCTGTTCCTATACCCTCCCCTCAGTCTTCTCTGCTCTTGCTGAAAGTGCCCCAGCTCCCCAGTTCCCCCACACTGGCTTGTTCTTCCACGCTCACACAGTAAGTTTCCAGTATCTGTGAGGCCACTGAAAAAAGTTTCATCCACCTCCACAAACTGATTGTGAGCATCCAACACAGGAGCCCAGGCTCAGACAGTTAGCAGCCTTACAGAGAAGGACTTGGAGATATCAGAGGGTGATGTGCACTCACTGCCCAGAGAGCCACTCGTGCCCTGGGTGCATCCCTGGCAGTGTGGCCAGCAGGGCCTGGAAGTGATGTTCCCTTCTGCTCTTGGGAGACCCTGCCTGGAACACTGTATCAGCTCTGGGGTACCCAGGACAAGACAGACTGTGGACCTGTTAGAGGGTCACCGAAGTGACCCAAGGGCTGCATCACCTCCCCTCTGAGGAAAGGCTGAGAGAGTTGGGGTGTTCAGCCTGGAAAAGAAGGTCCAGGGAGACTTTATTGCAGCTTTTCACTGTCTAAAAGGGGCTTATAAGAAAAACGGAGACTTGTTCCCAGGGCATGTAGTGATAGGACAAGGGGGAATGGCTTCTCACTGACAGAGGGCAGGTTTGATTAGATATTAGGAAGAAATTCTTCCCTGGGAGGGTGGTGAGACACTGGCACAGGTTGCTTAGAGAAGCTGTGGCTGCCCCATCCCTGAAAGTGTTCAAGGCCCCATTGGATGGGGCTTGGAGAAGCCTTGCGGAAGGTGTTCCTACCCATGGCAGGGGAGTGGAAATAAATGATGTTTCAGGTCCCTTGCAACACAACTAATTGTGATCCTCAGACCATGATTTAGACTTCAGATTGGTGTCCCTGCTTTCCTAAAGATACACAACTCCAAAGCCACGTACGCAAGTTCAGTGGGGCAGGGGATCCCCAGCACCTCTGGCAACCACATCACACCAACTTAAGTGCCAAAATGGGGCTGGGGAAAGCTGGAGTCTGGACACTGGGCCAGGTGTGGGTGTTTATGTTTTGGCATAATGGAGAGCACATTTGCAAAGAGGAATTAATCATTTTTGCCGATCATTTTAATTGTTGAACACTGCCTCTCTGCAAACTATTCATGAACAGACAACAACTTTCTCTAATTTAGTCATTAGTCCTAATTATTCACTCCATCTCTCCTATTAATAACATGCAGGCAGCAGACTGACAGCAAACGGCTCCATGCAATTATTTTGCTCAGTGAAGTTTGAAACATAAGCAGTGCCAGGTATTTCTGATGGGGCACAGATTGCCCAGTGCATCCCTGCCTACCCACCACGTGGCTATGAAATCCTAGAACCGCATTTCTGGTGAGAATGCCCCTGTTTGCAAAATGAACACGTGCCAAAAAGCTGCTGGTTCCCAGACTCAAAGGCATTTGTTTGAATATCACTGAATAGTGAATACAAAGAAGGACCAAAGCAAATATATTTTACACAGCTCAAGAAATCACCAATCTCGACTATGCAGGAAACAGCCTGCTCTAGGTCTATAGTGTATCTATATATTGATAGTGAGAGAGTTTGCCACCTGAAACTAAGTGTGATTCACTGTAAGGGTATATGAGCAATATCCAATATTTAATTACCATGTCAATTAGCTACATCACATTGCTTTCCTCCACCCACACCACTATCTAAGCATAGTCAGGCACCTGAGCAGTTGCAACCCTATGCCTTTCTTTCCCTGTTATCTGGGCAAGGATCCTGCACAGCACCAAACCATCAGTAAGTTATTTAAGGCTTAATGGTTTTCAGAGCATTTGAGGCTGTAGCCCTAGATCTCACCTTTAGCAAGAAATAGAAATAGGGATCTCCTTTATGCACATAGAGACTAAATTTAAAGACTCGAAACAGGCAAAAATTGACTGCTCCCAAGCATATCCTCATCCCTTGGAAGACGCAGCTGCAGCATTAACTCCAGACAAAAATCCCTGCTAGAGGAAGCATATCGACTTCTGATGGGGAGAGCTCCTGTCTTGGTTTTAAATTCACTCAAGATGCAGAGTTTATTCAATTATCAGCCATCTAGAGACCGAAATGTGGCTTCACTCCAAATATCAACCGGGCACGGGAGATGATGACAAACAGGTTAACCCTTCATCTACCCTTCAGCTAGAGAGAGGGTGGGCAGCAGGATGGCACCGAGCAATCCAACACACATGCATCACGAATCTCCAAGGTTAAAGCTATTGGCTCAGTCCCTCACACGCAGAAAGGGCTTTGACACTGGCTATGCCTAGGAGGGCAGGTGGAAAAAAAAATTCATGTGGTGTGGTACCCAATGGGAGGATGCTCTGTTCACAAGCCCCCTTTTGTAAGGGGACCCCGTGCAGCACAAAGGGCTCTCTGTCCTCAGGGGAGACCCACGGCTGTAAAAACAAAGAGAGACACCGGGAAAGCGTCTGGTTCATTATTCCTCTCTGAAAAGCTCTCCAGCATAAGGCCTTTTAAAGGAAGACTCTGGCTATGAGGGGGGGGGGGGGTGTGGATTAAGACTGAGATTCATTGGAAGAGGCAAAGGGGGGAGCTGGCAAGATGTAAATCCTCACCAAATGCCTTGGGAAGCATGGAGGGTCTTGTGCTGGCAGCCAGGCCCACATGCCAGCACATGGGGCTCCTGGGAGAGGTCAGAGCCGCAGCCATATAAAGCACTTCGCTCCCCTAGGATGCATCTGAAGCACTTGAGGGGTAGCGCTCCCATAGAAGTTACCTTAATGCCACTGGTTTTGCTGGGGCTGCTCAGCCACGCTCACTGATGGCTCTGGAGAGCAGCAAGATGCTGAAGAGAAAGCAAGCACCAACCAGCACAGCTTTTCCACATGCTGCTCAAAGTCTGTTTCCAGCCATAAATGTAATTTCCGCTGGAGGACGAAGGTTATCTAGTATTTGGGATGTTAAAGCCCGAACCTGCTGCTTTCCGGGAATCTCTTCTGTATTGCGCTGCTCTGACTCGGAGCTCGCAGCATCGTCCTCGCCAGGGCATTCCTGCAAAGCGAGATTTGCTCTCGAGGGAACCCGGGAGCAGAGCCCTTCCTGGCAGCAGGAAGAGATGGGAAGCTGGATCTGTCCCCTGCGAGTGGGACTATAAATGGCCTCTTGCCTTTGTCATTACCTGGCAGAGATGAGCCTGGGAAGCAGCAAACCGCGCTGATCGGGTGTGCAGCATCTTCGCCTGGGCTGAGCTTGCCCTCTGATGGCAAGTGCCGGTAGTGAGAAGTAGCTCTCTCCCGAAACCATCTCCTCCCCTGAGGGATTTCCCTACTCCAGTTAATCGCCCTGGTGCTAAACCAGCATTTTAGAGTGCCGCTGCCATGAAGGCATCGTCAGCTCCCGAGCGGACAATTGTCCCAGTGAGAGCAGCTTCTCCTTGGCCGTGATAGCCCACAGGGCTAAGGGGGTAGGGGCTGGCAGAGGGCAAGTGAGGCAGTGCAGAGTTCCTGCAGCAGCTCAGAGAGGGTGACAAGGTCACCGAACTTTTTTTAAAGCACTAATTTAAAGGTACCAGGAAACATGAAAAAAACTACCACAAACTGCTATGAAGACAGGCTGACAGAGTTGGGGTTGTCCGAACTGGAGAAGAAAAGGCTCCAGAGAGCCCTTAGAGCCCCTTGCAGTGCTTAAAGGGGCTCCGAAAGATCTGGAGAGGGACTTTGGACAAGGGAATGGAGTGGCAGGATAAGGGGAAATAGCTTTAGACTGAAACAGGAGCAATTTAGGTTAGGTATGAGAAAGAAATTCTTCTCTGTGAGGGTGGTAAAGCACTGACACAGGTTGTCCAGAGAAGCTGTGGCTGTCGCAACCCTGGAAGTATTTAAGGCCAGGCTGGACAGAGCTTGGAGCAACCTGATCTAGTGGAAGCTGTCCCTGCCCATGGCAGGGAGGTTCAGATGAGATGACTTAAGGTTCCCTCCAACCCAAACAATTCTAGGATTCCATGAACTTTTGCCAGCCATCTGCAGCTTACTCAAAACAAGCAGCTGACTCTTCTGGGGGGTCCTTGCAGCACTAACCCCTGTCACCTGCCCTCCACCCACTGAGAAAAACCACAGCAGGCAGGGGAAGCAGCCAAGGAGCAGTGGGCTGCCTCATACAGGACAACAAACCAAGGACCAAGGGTGACCCCAGCCGAAACTGACCGTCCGACTCCCAACGCTCCCTCAAGCAAACAACCCCCAGGAAAGAAAGCCCTGAGTCTGCATCTCTCAAGTGCAGTTGGTGGGACACTCTTGACACTCCATGGACAGCAAGAGCTTTCAGTGCGGGCACCTTTTGCCTGGGAGGAATCTTCTTCCATCTTGTATTTTGAGGAGTCGAATGGCCAATTGCTGAGCAGGGCTCCAAAAAAGCGAACGACTGCCGTTCCACCCAGGAAAGGAAGCCCTGAGCCCCCGTCTCTCGAGTGCAGTTGGTGGGCCACTCTTGGCACTACATGGACTACACAGATGACAAATTCATCTTTCTTAAAATGATTAGTACATTTAGGCAAGGAGTTAATCGGATCATGGGTATATTTAGACATTTAGCTGAGTGTGGGAGGGACAGCAGGGGCTGGGTTTGGCCAGATTTGGGAGTGCCTGTGGGAGCAGGTAACTATCAGCTGAGCCTCACTGCTGCACTGTGTGAGAATCAGAGAGCTCAGCAGAGTTTCAGCATTCCATGATAGACCCAGGCTTGCACAAAGCAAGGCTAGGCCAAGCTTGTGTGTGAGAGAAACCACCAGTAGCCCTGCATACACCAAGCAGAGGGTTTGGTTGATATTTGCCCAGAAAGCTGATGCCTTAGGATTTTTAAGATTTTTAGCAAATGTGGATTTTTTGTATGGCTGTAAATTATCTCACACTTTAGAATAGCAGTTGACAGTCACCAAACCTGTTCTCATCCTTCATATTGAATTTTCTAAATTCTTTAGGCCTGTTTAGTGTTCTTCTCACAGACAAGACTCTAGGAAACACATCTTATTTAGGACATATGTACCTGGACTGAAACAACAAGATATCATTGTAGGCAAAGCAACCTTGAAGGCCTTCCTTAAAAGAGCTGCTCTCTATCTCATCTATACTAATACTGTTTAGAGAATTTTTTCTTCCATTTTAGGCACCAAAGCCCACTCTTAATACGAGGTCAAAGGCCCTCAGAGGAAAAGGATGAGCCACAAGGGAACCTTCGCTCTACCCCTGGGCATGTGCATTTAGTGTGGTGTTTAATAACAAGATAGTATCTTTGGTTTTTTCCTCTGTAAGTGGAATTTGATAATTCTGAGCAGTGAATCAGGTATTTCTACTGCTATAGGTCAGAAATTAAGTCAGGCTCCTCCATTGCTTTGCCTCAGCACACACGTATCGAAACAGCAGTTGCGGGACATTTCTCCTCAAGTCTCTGTGGGGCCAGGAAACTTTGGAGACAGTATTTCAGTATTACAGAAGAATCACCACATTACTTAAACCTCATTTTAGCTTAATCAAGTCAAATTCCTCTTCAGAAGACCTGAATGATGTAGCTGTTTGCAGTGTAAAGATAACTCTTCTCCCAAATACCTTTTTTTTTTTTTTTTCTGTAAAAGATCGGGGCTTTTCAAACACAGCAGTAAATGTTAATATTTCAGTTTGCTGATTCTTCATTTCTCAAAGTGGTTAAGCCATTTTTGTTTAAAATCTCTATGCCAGCTTGGAGTTAGCCTGAGGCCGAGGCACAAAATTCCATATGGAAGTGGCAAAGGTGTTATAAAGCATTGAAAAGAATCTTTTCTTTGTAATAACTCTGTACAATCTTAACTATAATAGTTGTCACTAAGCCTCTTCCCTCTTAGCACTACTTGCTTCTGCACTATTAAACTAAAAAAGAAATTAAAAAAACAATCAACCAACCAGTTCTCCATAGTTTTTGCTCTATTCATATCCCAAGCAGCCTGATTTAACCTAAATTGTATATTTTAATGACCAAATTTTCTTTCATAATCAAGTTTTAGGTGATGACCAGACACTTACCTGAGTTTCTACATGAATTAGCTCCTACCCCTCCCTCAAAACATCCTCCCTCTCCTCCAGATCGCTGTGTCTGACTGCAGGGATTGAAATTCAGAGAGGTGTGTCCAGGTTTCTCCTGGTATCCTGGGCAGGGAGGGTACCTGATGGGTAGGAACTGGGGCTCCTGGATAGCTTTGCTGCAGGTTCGCTTCAGGAGAAGTTGCTGACAGCCTAATTTTCAGATATATGGAGCATTAAGAATTCCCATTGAATCTGTAACCAGGTGATGGATCTGTCTACGCTTCATTTTTTCTCAGCTATAAAATGGGAGAAATGGCATTTCTGTCACTGGCTAGCTGGGAGGTTAATGCAATGGGTATTAATAAAGTTCTCTAATGACCTCTGGAGCAGCAATTCCCAAGCCAGGGTTGCAACTCCTTGCAGGGGTTGCTGTGCTCCTGAATGGACTAAGAGACCCAGTGGAAATTAGATGGCAGTGGTGGCTCAGAAATGGGAGCTCAAGTAATTTTCCTAATGAGTCATCAGCAGTCAGGAATGGAGCCCAGGGCCCGTGAGGTGATTGTCACTTCCCCCAAACATGTGGCCCTTGAGTCGCTCTGTGGGGGAGAAGTCCCAGGCTCCCTGCGTGGTGACCCATGCAGAGCATCCTAAATTTCCATGTCTGTGCTGCCCCTGGGCATCATGGCCACAGCTGCCTGTTGCACAGGTAAATGGAGCTGCAACCGTAAATGTCACAGACTCGGGGCTTGCATTAAGTAGGATTTATGTACCCATAAGAGCAGAATCTTATAGTGATATTAAGGTTAATTCATCTACAGACAGTACTTGTGTGCTCCTTCCTTTAATGCCACAGGTAGTGCGTCCTCCCTCCCTGCACAGGATCAGAACTGCTCCTTTGCTGATTGGGACACGGTCAGTGACTGGCTTAGGAGGCTGCAAAATACAGAAAAACAACAGCAAATTCCTACAGTCAGTCCTACAAAAAGTAAGTCTGTCAGAAATACCAGTGTCTTTGTGTAAAATAATCACTAAGGGCTGTAGCTGGAGGCAGCTCATCCCAGAGGAACTGATTTGTTTGCAGCCTAAGTTTCAGGCCACTCAGGAATGGGTGATGTTTGCTGGCTGGGCAGGAGGAGCTTGCCTTGCTGTGTTCTACACACCTCTGAAGGCAGACAGACAGATCTCCTTTAAGAGGACGTACAAGGGTAACACCCAGATTAAATGAGGAAACACGAGCAATCCTCTGGGAGCAGGAACCTAGGAAGGGTGTGCTACGTGAGGGTGCAGGTGTTCCCACACCAGGACTCTCTCCTCTCTCCTGAACCCATCAGAAGTTGTGCTTCAATGCAGAATTCCAGCCGGGAGGCAGAGCAAGGGCACACTGCTGGAGGAGACAGAGCGAAGTCTGATCTATCCTGTTTCACTCTTGCACCCCTGCCGTTGAATCAATAACAATGTTGCCGATACTTGGACAATACTAAATTCTTGTCCAATATTTGAACAATATTAAATTAATTCTTAGAGCATGTTTTGTGCTAACAAGGACCGGAAGATAACTGAAAGATCCCTGCTCCAGCTGTGGTGAACTTTAAAGCTGAGAGACTGTATCCATGTCCTTCTTCCTGCTACAACACACAGGTATCTCCGGAAGTAGCATCTAACCTTCCCTTAGGCTGCATACAGTGATAACGGAACTGGTAATGCAGGGCAATCCCAGGAAAGAAACGTCTCCAGGAGCCAGTCTGCTCAATACGTACACAGGCAATGAAAAGGTCTTCACTTAGAGGGTCTCCAAAAGCTCAGGAATTAGGGAATTGTTCCTTAGGTGCTGAAGGTGCTGGGTGACACACTCACTGCCAGGGCTGTGGGTGTAGGGGGTTATATATATAGGCATAAGTGGGCATATATTTAATCTTTAACAGCTTTTACCTGTGTCATTTCTCCTCCCTGGAGCACAATCAGTAATGGCACCAGCAGGACTTTTGAAGGATCAGCCAGTATTTCAGTTCGTGTGAAGAATGTTGCCAATGCCACCACTTATTACTACTTCGTTCCTCCCTTGGAAGCCCAAAAGTCCATTGCAGACACTCATCCATAAGGCTTTTGATCCCTCTGGAAGACAAGGAGCGGAGGCTTTCGTTTCTCCTAGTGATAGCAAACACGATGCACACAGACACCAACAGTCAGGCTCAAAGGAAGGTCTGAACAACAGTAATCCCCTTCTGCTTCCACTGAAAACAGGGGAAATCGCTACATTTCAGTGGCTTTATAGAGTTAGTCCTTGAGACCTGCCAGTCAGAAAGAAGGGGAACCCTGTGGATAAAATAATAATCAAACCCAAACCAAAACACCAAAAAGAATCCCCAAAACTACATTAAAAAAAGCACCTTTTAATAACAGCAACAAAGAGTTAAATCGTGGGAGTGGCTCTAATGGCAGATGTCAGCCTGTAAAGGTAAGACTGCTGAGCTGGATCTCACAGGGAAGCTGCCTCCGAATTTCCTGGCTTGAACCGAATTCCTCAGACAGACACTTTGAGTTTTGCTGACTGTCTTCGGGTTTTTCCCAACATGAGGGACAAAAATACGGAGGCAAATATCCAATGGCACTTGAGCACCACTGAGAGGGCAGGTCATGAGGAGCACTCCACAGCTCACACCCCCTTCGGCAGCACCTCCAGAGTAAATCCAGAGCTGGTTTTGGCTGTGCTCCCTTTGGGACATTTGCCATCCAGCATCCCTGCCACCTGCTGCATGCCTGGGAGGTCTGCTGACCAACACTGCCTACCTGAAGCCACCTTTTTTTCCCCCTCAGACCAGTTTTACCAGCTCTCATACTGGTTTTACAGCCCACTCAGGGCTCACTCTGCTGTCCCTACTGGGAGGATTGCTGCAGAGCTGATCTCTTTGGGCGTTTTCCCATACCTGGGTTTAGGATTACCCTCCTCAGGGAATGCCCTGGTGTTTCACCAGCTGCCTCTTTAACCCTAGACAGGTAAAGCTGACTGCAGACAATACAGTTACTCAATGCAAAGCAGGCAATACATTTCCTTAGGTTGTTGGAAGAGAAATCAAAGGGAACAGCAGGTTATCTCTCTGCAGTACTTTGAGCCAAGGCAAGGAGTTGACAGCTGCTGTGTCTCAGGAACTTTTCGGTTTGGCTTGCAAAAGGCTAGGTCTGGGGGGTAATGTTTCCTTCAACACCCTAAACATCACTGAGGCATCATTCATCAATACTTAATCCATTAACTTGTGCAGAAAGTGGTCTGCCCTTGTTCCTGTAAAACCCCGGGCTTCTGTCAGGAAGCAGGAACACCCTGTGGGCTTTGCTATTGGGATTCCCACCTGTCCAGGCAGCAGAGCTGGATCAAGCCCAGCAGAAGCTGTTCACTCACTACCAGACATCTTTCACAGAATCACAGAATCATTAAGGTTGGAAAAGGCCTCCAGTATCGTCTAACCTTTGACCAATCACCACCTTGTCAACTAGACCAGAGCACTGAGTGCCACGTCCAGTCGTTTCTTGAACACCTCCAGGGATGGTGACTACACCACTTCTTATGGCCAGCCCATTCCAATGCCTGACAACCCATTCTGTGAATAAATTCAACCTGAACCTCCCCTGGCCAGGTTGAGGCTGAGTCTTCTCTTCCTGTCCCTTGTTCCCTGGAAGCAGAACCCGACCCCCCTGGGCTCCACCCTCCCATCAGGGAGTTGCAGAGAGCATGAAGGTCCCCCCTGAGCCTCCTTTTCTCCAGACTGAGCCCCCCCAGCTCCCTGAGCTGCTCCTCATCAGGCTTGTGCTCCAGCCCCTTCCTCAGCTCTGTTGCCCTTCTCTGGACTTGCTCCAGCCCCTCAACGTCTTTCTTGCACTGAGGGGCCCAGAATTGGACACAGCACTCAAGGGGCAGCCCCCGTTGACCAGCACACCCAGGTCCTTTTCCAGCTTTCCAGCCACTCTTCCCCCAGCCTTTAGCACTGCAGGGGGTTGTTGTGACCCAAGTGCAGGACTCAGTAGTTGGCCTCGTTGGACCTCACACGATTGGCCTTGGCCCATCGATGCATGATTTCTGTGGGGTGTAAGTGCGGCTGTGAGAGACAGATCAGTCCTGGCCCTTAACTGTATCCTTCTGTGGGCTCGGGGCGGGCAGGGAAGGTATGTGAGGGAGAGCCTGGCAGCTCAGTGCTCTGAGGGGAGATCACAGAATTACAGAATGAATTAGGCTGTAAAAGACCTCTGAGATCAAGTCCAAGCTGTGAGCGATCATCACCTCGTCACCCAGCCCAGAGCACTGAGTGCCACATCCTTAAACACCTCCAGGGATGGTGACTCCACCATCTCCCTGGGCAGTCCATTCCGGCGTCTAATCACCCCTCCCGCGAAGAAATCCCTCCCTCGGTGCAAGTTAAGACTACGTCCTCTTGTCCCGTCACCTGTCGCCCGTGAGAGGAGCCTGTGAGCGCCTCCCTCCCCTCCAGCTCCCTCCGCCGCTCCCTCACAGGACTTGTGCTCCGGGACTGCGCACCGCCAGAGGCGGTGTCGGGGGAACGGCTTCCCCGCGGCGCGGGCAGAGTTGCCGGCAGGCTCCTGCCCCACAGGTCCCGCCTGGCTCCCCGTCCCTCGCCTGGGCGGCCCCGGCCCTCGGGGTGTGTGTGCGTGGGTACCGCGGACCCCGCGGGTGCCCCGGGCTCTGAGGGGAAGGGGAGGGGAGCGCAGCGCCCCCCGCCCCGCCCCGCCCCGCCCCGCCCCTCAGGGGGCGCGGCCCCGCCCCGCGCACGCGCGGCCGCGCTGTCCGCCTGTCAATAAAGCTTGAACCAGCGCCGCGCCGGGGCCGCGCTTGGGCTTTTTTTTTCTTTTTTTTTCCCCTTCTCTCCTTTCCTTTTTTTCAATTCTCTGCTCTTTTTTGCTTTTTTTTTTTTTTTTTGCGTTTTTTATTTTTTGTAGTTGTTTTCTTTGGAGGAACTTAACTGCGTCCGTCCGTCCCCCCCCCCACCCCCCGCCCAGGGGATGCGCTGAGGCCGCTCCGCCCGGCCCGGCCCGGCCTCGGCATGTCGGGCAGCCGCCCGCCGCACCCCGCCGCGCCGCCCGCCGCCACACCGGCCTCCTCCTCTTCCTCCTCCTCGTCGTCCTCCTCCTCCTCCTCCTCGGCGGCCATGGCGC
>JAWMRA010000005.1:26949998-27008844 GCA_035584735.1 Pseudotriccus pelzelni | reverse complement strand
CGCTCTGCAACGGGCTCATCAACTCCTACGAGGACAAGAGCAACGACTTCGTGTGGTGAGCGCGACGCGTCGCGATATGTCGCCGGGGATTGCGGGGGGGGAGGGCGGGCGGGCTGGGGCGCCGCCATGCCGGCGGGAAGCCTGGGCTGTGCGGGATAGCGGCGGGAGGAGGGAGCGGCCGGCGGCCCTCCGGGGCTCTCCGAGGGGCGGGAGGTGCCGGGACGGCCGCTGCCCTCCGGGGGTTCTGGCTTTGGGGTTTTCCCTCTTTTGTGCCTCCCTGTGTCGGGAATAGCGCGGCCAGCGGGACCAGAGAAGTGATTGTCCCTCTGTGCTGGGCACTGGTGAGGCCACAAGTCCAGTCCTGTGTCCAGCTCTGGTCCCCTCCAATTCAGGAAGGACAGTGAGGTGCTGGAGTAAGTCCAGAAGGGCAACAGAGTTGGTGAAGGGTCTGGAGCACAAGTCTGATGAGGAGCGGCTGGGGGAGCCCAGCCTGGAGCAAAGGGAGCTTAGGGGGGACCTTCTCACTCCCTACAACCACCTGAAAGGAGGTGTAGCCAGGTGGGAGTTGGGCTTTTCTCCCAGGTAACAAGTGACAGAATGAGAGGACGTAGCCTTACGTTGCACCAGGGAAGGTGTAGCTTGGACACTGGGAAGAATTTCTTCACAGCAAGGGTGATTACACATTGGAATGGGCTGCCCACGGAGGTAGTGGAGTCACTATCCCTAGAGGTCTTTAAGGAAAGACTGAGCATAGCACTCATTGCCGTGGTCTGGTTGACAAGGTGTTCAGTCGTATTTGGACTTGATCTTGGAGGCCTTTCTCCGCTTCACTGATCCTGTGGTTCTGTCTGGCTTTGGCCTTGTGTAGCAGCATTGCCTCTACCTTGTCTCTTTTTAGACAGATTCAGGTTGTTCCTGGCAGGTTCCTCCTCGAGTGCATCCAGGTTATCGGAAAGGACCTGCACCGCAAGGTGCTTGCTCGCAGCATGTTGACATCGCAGCAACTGCCATGTTTTCCTGGGCAGTGAGGCCTGAGAGGGATCTGGAGCCCTCTGACCTCTGGAAGAGGAGCCAGCAGAGGATTTAGTGTCCCTTTGGATGGGCATCCAAGGAACCTCGTGGTGGTTGATAGCACCAGCAAGGCTGGCTTGGTTTGCTTGTGTTGCTGGGAAGGGTTGGCTGATTTGAAACAGCAGTAAGGTTCGTGTCACGCAGGCACCAAAAACCCGATAAGTAGGGAATTTGTGCCTTGATGGGATAAAGTTTTTGCAGATGCTTTCCCTAACCCTTTCAGCATAATTGTTAAATTAAGGCCCACAGCGGTGTGTGGTTTGAGAACTGTTGGTAATTTGCAGTTTTAAAGAGAGTCCCTTGCTGATGGGTTTCAAACCTTCTGGCAGAAGGAGTAGGTTTGATTTTTGTAGCTGGTTGAGTGTGTTAAAATGTGAGAACAAGAAGTAGGGTTGAATGCTCATGTCCAGGAGAGGCAAACAGGGAAGAGGTGCTGGGAAAAAGTCTGAGTTGCAAGAAAGTGATGCACTGGAAAGGAACAGTTGAAAAGGAAGATAAATAGGCCACAGCTTCCAAGATGACTTTGACTGCTCTGACTTACAGGTGAGGGTTGGATGTGAGGCATCTCCACAGGACAGGTATTGTCTCAAAAATCTGTAGGCTTGGTTTTACACCTTTGTAAAGTGTTTGGCAGAGTTGGTAGGAAATACCTTTGCTACCGAAGTGAGAACCTGAAGCTGCTAAGAAGTTAATGGCAGAAAAAAACAGTAAGTACTTCTTGCTAGTAATAAGTAAATGGTCAAAAATTACTGCTTATTACTGCAGTTAGTGGTTTGCTCAGTAGCAGAATTGGGATGAGAGCACAGCTGTAATCAGCCGATGCCCTGCTCTGGCTCTAGGCCGTGTTAGGTGAATTTAACCTGTTGCTCACGGGTTTTTTGGTCATGGAGGATAAACACCATTACAAATGCCCATTCCCCTCTACTCCCTCTACACTCACACTCTGGCACCAGTGCTCTGCCACCGTAGCTCCCTGTTCTTTCTAGTCAGCTCTTATTTCCCATTTTGTTGTCTGTTGTAAAAATGAGGGTGTTGGGAAGGAAGTTGCCCCCATAACCAGTGTGTAGACCAGTTAAAGGATTCTAAGAAGGTTCAAAAAGCTGAGGTTCTTGTCTTTTTCTGCAGGTAAGTGCTGTGTAAGTGCTTCAAGGGGAACCTGTAATTAGCTGTTTTCTCCTCACTGAGGATTGCTGCTGCCTGAACAAGTGAGAGGACAGAAATCAACTCAGTATAATCAGGCCAAAATGTCTTTTCTTGGTATTTGCAAGAGCCACGCTGGGCATATTGAAGTGCATGTCAGAAGCTTTAAGAACAGACAATAATTATAGTTAACTTGGGTTTTTCACTGCTGTTGTATTTCTGTGGGCTGAAGGGCTTGTTTCTGCTTATTGTTGTTCTAGCTCCAAATTACAGTATTCCTCTTTTTTTAAATTCACGTTAGCAATACAGTTATGCAGAAACAAACTGAACTGGGCAGCTCTGGAGTTTTGAGCAATGTCCAGGAAGGCAGGGGGGTGTGTGTGTGTGTAGAGGTTTAAATAATTGATTTAAATGATCTTTAGATATTTCAGTGTGAGAAGCAGTTTTCCATACGGCCCTTTTTCCCCCTGCAAGGACACGTTGAAGATGCTGCCGGCTGTAGGGAACACCTGATAATTTTTCTGTACATGAGCTGTGAGTTGGTGTTAGCTACAGCTCTAAACTCAGTTGCAGATTCTGCCTGTACCAGATGGAAGGTGGGAAAGAGTAAAGAAGTTTGGGTGAGTTTTGAAAATCAAGGTGCAAGTGAAAATTCCCTAAATAGTGTTAATGGGTGGGACCTCCCTGCCTGTCTCCTGAAAGTGCTGTCTTGACAACAGGAAGCCAGGGCTTTAAGGTGAACGTTGGCATGTGTTGCCACTCTGGGTTGTGAAATGTTTAGCAAGTTGTGTGCTCAGGAGCTTGCAAGTGTGTCCTCTTCGTGGTGTGTATCAGCTTGTGCCTGGCAATATGTAACTCCAGTCTGGAGAGCAAATAGGTCTGACTTACTGCCCTACTTTATTAAAAAAGGGAGAACTTTGTTTCTCCTAGTGCAGGATGTTGAGTTTAAAGGTATTTTCTGCTGTTGCTATAGGCAGGTGCCTTTCCACTTGCCCAGAGAGTATCTGAAAGGGAATCCTCTAATCAGAGGATTTCTTCCTGTCCGGCAGTGTAATTGCTTAGTTTTCCCAGGCCTTGTATTAGCCCTCCCAGTTAGTGATTGAGTTTAAAACCAGTTACTATCTGCTTTGCTCTCCTGGATGGAGTGGATCTTACCTGTCACTTAGGTGGCTGCCTCATACCAGTGCTTGTCTCCGAGCTCTGACACAAAAAAGAACATATGGAAGAGGGGTTGTTGTTGCTTGCTGACCTGGAGAGGTGCACCCAACACATTCCACTGTGGGAAGGGCTCACAGCTTACAGGTTCATGGGTTTTTAAAACCAGTTCATTCCTCAGGTGGTTACCTGTTAATCCAGGCATGGGCTGAGTGTGATTGTTTCCCTGTTTGTGATCCGACAAACCCTCTTAGTAAGGAACACTGCAAGTTGACCCTGAAGGTCACAGGCTAAAAGCACAGCAAGCTGTTTGCATACCATGTGCAAGGATGGTCTTACTCTGTTGTTTATGTTGGAGCTTGATACTGAGGAGATACTAATGGCAGTGATCTTTAACTGGAACCCTTCCACAGGAAGGACAGAGCCTGCAGCAAGTCCTACTCTGATTAGAGCAGAGAGGAGCTGAAAAGGAGGGAGACACTGTAATGGGTCTCATTTGTTGTCGAAATGTGTTAAAACTATACAGTGAGCACTTCAGCCAGGTGTTTGGGTAGCAGCAGGGTGACAGTAGCACTCTTGACGGATGCCTGGAAAACTGCTGGCAAAACTTAGAGCCATAAACTTGGTTAAAATGATTTTTAAAATGTTTGGAGGTCTACCCCGCAGAGACAGGATGGTCAGCCTCTGCAGTGCTGGATAGAAACCTGTTTATGGGATACTGATGGCCTGTTTCCCAGAGGTCAGTGACATTTTTGAGTTGCTGAAGTCACCTGCATCCTTTTAACCTGGGTCTGCTGCTTAAGACAGATGGAGAATAAGAAAATCTCATGCAGAGAAGCCTTGATTTTGCCATACTTCTGCTTCCCTGTTTCAGTGTATACCACAAACTGTAGTATGTCTCAAGTCCCCATCACTCCACTGCTTTCTTAACCTTCCCCCTGTGTTAGATTAACTTCAAACAACTGGTGCATAGCAACTTTCATGTGTTGCAGCCAGCTTGGCTTCAGTAAGTATTAAAAGACATCAATCTTGTTTTTACTTGTAAATCAGTGAGCATTTCGGGGGAAACAGTTCTTAATGGAAACTTCAGGCTCCGTTAACGATGACCCTGGTACTGAATAGCTGCATTTGCTGGCTCTGATTGCTTGTTCTCAGCTGTTTTGGCTCTGTCACTTCTCCAATCAAGCTGGTATGAAGAAGAATAAGTTTGGTAACAGTGATCTTGGGTGACTGTCATGTTAGGGGGAAATCTTCCTATTTTAGCTCTAATTCGTGATGCTCTCCTGCAGACAAAGGAGCATTAGAGCCTTGTTAATTACTGCAGGACATTAGGAGTGTGCTGGAAGGAACACATCTGGCGCTGTGGGGAATAGCAGTTTCTAGCATGACACGTAGTGTACACGTAAGTTATGCAGCATGACTTGAAGTTAAGCAGTTCATCAGCAGTGGGGAAAAACCACCCTCAGACACTCATATAACCATAGGTCTTTGACTTTCTCTTTTAAAGGCCAACTAACAGAATAAAAAGATGCCTAATTCTCCTCCTGTTAATCCACCCTTGTTGGCTAAGTTTGGTCATAATTTATGCGGACTAGACAGTGCCTTGAAACTAAATAGCTTCTAACTTGTCAGGAGCTCATGTCACTGTTTCCAAGAAAAGTGATGTGCAGAAAAGGTTCTGTGAAGGTGGAAGAGGGACAGGTGTGTGTGAATTACTTCTGAGGCTTGTTTTTTGGTATAGAGAGTAGTATTCTGGCTTGATTTGTTTGCCTTTACCCAACAGGTGATTTGATGGACTGTCTGGACGAACCCTTCAGGGCATCCGTGTTTTGCAACTTGGCGATTCAGAGGGGGGGTTGCAGTGGTGGGCGTCGCAGCGTCCCCTCTATGGGCTTAATAAGTATTTAAGAGGTGTTTCCTTCCTCCTGTTTTTGTAATATTTGTTTCCTAATAGGGTAACAAGTGGGGAAACTGGGTGTTTGAGAAACAAGCATGGCTTATTTCAGTCTGAGCTGGGCTTTTTATTTTGGATGCAAAAAGATTCGTGCTTTGCCGGATTTGTTAACAGTTTATTAACAGCTCGTTCGGTGGGAACTGCCTTGTTGGCAGAACGTGGGAGGAGGAAATGCTGGTGAAAACCTCTCTGAACCGAGATTGGTGTGGACTTGTGGGAGTGAGAGGAGATTATTTGTATCTCTGTAATGGCTTGAAACCTAGGTAAAGCTTGTGACACAGCTGATCCTTGTCGTGTGCGTTGCTGTCCACGGTGCCTCACTGGATGGCTGGCCAAGACCTGGAGATGGGGGTGTCTGTGACAGCGTATCTTTCCACCCATCAGGGAGAACAGCCGTAGGAGTCACTGGAATTAGGATGCAGCACTCCTCTGCTTTTATTTGTTTCATTTTCCTTTCAACCATGTCAAAGCCACTTAATAAGCCAGTTTTCTTCCACTACCCATCTCCTAAATTCCTGTCCCTCTTGTTGTGCTGAGGTTCCTGTGGAGCACTGCTTGGTTGCAAATCCTTCTGGTCAGCTCCCTGGTTAGTTCTTGGTAGATCCCTCCCGGAGAATGGCTGTGCTTTGGTGACTGAGTCGTTCTGCCTTTCCCATCTTCTCCTTTGACCCTGTATCACCTGCTTGCCTGTTGGTTTCATCCTGCAGCCTCAGCCCCGGCAGTGCTTTGCAGGGGGACTTCCTTATCTGCACCTTCTCTGCCTGATCATTAGTCCTTGTTCTCACGACATCACTGCTATTTCTGATCTGCTCTGTCTCTTTGCGTCACTTTTTTAAATTATAGATAGCTATAGGCTGAAAAAAGGAAGGAGGAACTAATTTGGGTGTAATTTATAAATATATTGTGTCTGTTCGTGAACAGTCAGGGGTTTTTATGTTTGTTTGAGACCTAGTACAGATGGGTAGAAGGTTCTTCTGCAACATTGCTGGTTGGATGTACTGAGGCTCTTTTTGGGAAGTTTGCAACTGTTAAAAGCTTCAGGAGCGAACATTTATTTACCTGGTTTCTAATTGTAGCAAACTGCAGTATCATTCAGAGGTCAAAGAACTGCTGATTGCCCTTTTGATCTTTATACTGCCTGGTTGCTGTTGCACTTGTGTGACCTTTCATTTTACATATAGAAAATATTACCTAAGCATAATTAGGAGGCTGCTTTGAAATAATAACACTTTCCTTCCTTTTTTAATGTAAAAAGACATCTTTGTGATTTCTGTTTGGTTTTATTTTCAGCCCCATCTGTTTTGATATGATTGAAGAAGCCTACATGACGAAATGTGGACACAGCTTCTGGTAAGATTTGGTTTTTGTGTATTGCACGGAGTGTCCATCTCTTCCAGCATGTGCAGATGTATGTTGCTGTGAACCGCTTTCCTTCTGAGTTTCTTTTCTGTCTTCTGCCTCTGCACTGAAGAAGTGAAATTTCAAAAGATAGGTACCTATTAGATTAAAAAAAAGTCTTAAGTGTTCGAACCCCAAAATGTGCCATCATATTTACTCTGTGAAGAAATGAAATGGTCATAAACTGCTGGCAACATCCAGTACCCAGAGTCAGAGCAGTTTGTCAACTTACCTCTCTTGCTCTCACCTCCATAGAGTGCTGGGAATGATGTTGGCAGGTCCTCCTTGCCTTTGTGCAAGGCCATACACAGTTTGACGTGGCTTGTACGTTGTATATTGTAATTATTTTAAACTTTCTGAGAGGGGATATGCTTCAGGCTTTCCGGTTGTATTGAATTGGCCTGGCTCCACTTGTTTTTCACTGTGTTATCTCTGGCTACCATGAAGAGCAAATGTTTCATGGAGGAGTGCAAGAACCCTCCAGGGGCAGGTGTGGAACTACCTGCTGCTCCTCCTCTCCTCTAGGGATTGCTTTCAGTGTTGGACCACGATGCTTTAATGTCCCATCTATGTTATACTCTCATGGTGTCTAACTAGAAATAAACCTTACAAAGTGATGTTACAGCAGCATAAAGCACTTCGTCAAGCAGCAGGCTCAGGTAACTTTCAGAAAAGTTTTAACCTGCAAGGGGTAAGGTAACAGCTGATTTTGTGACCTCTATGGTAACACTTTATCCCTGTGATCTGTAACTTTTTGGGGGTCCAGGATGAGAAACATTCAAATATTGTTATTTAGAAGGAATGGAGAGAAGTTGTCACCTGATTTCTCTTATCAGCCGTTGACATCAAGCGGGGTTTTAAACCTGTTGTAAAATGCATCTTGTCATTCCTCTGTCTCTCAAACAGCTCAACAGAGAGCACCTCTGAAGTCACTGCTAGTGAGAAAAGCAGACAGTTGGTGAAGATGCTTCCTCTGCTCAGTTACCTAAAATGCTTTCAGTGTTACTTTCTAAGCATTTGGCTAATCTGGAAGAGTTGTTTCCAAATAATGAGTCTGTTTGTTACCACTGCCTGTGGAAGAGGGCTGTGGATTTGAGATGGAATTGTGGCTGAAGTATCCACATTACCACAATCCTCAGGGAAATACCAGTGAAGTACTTGACTACCTTTTGTAATCCATGCCAGGAAACTTTGCTGTCTTTCTGCTGTAGCACACTGAGTTTATATTTTGACTCTGTAGGTTCTTGGCAGCACAGCTGAGCTGGCAACACGAACAGTACACATTATCTAAGGTTGATGTTATTTACCTTGTGCTTATGTTTTTCCTTCATGTTTGCTCACTTTTGTTTCTTGTTCTCTGTGTTTTTAAACAGCTACAAATGTATTCACCAGAGCTTGGAGGACAACAACAGGTGTCCCAAATGCAACTATGTGGTGGACAACATAGATCATCTTTATCCCAACTTCTTAGGTGAGCTCTAAGCTTGCATGAGAAACATCTTAGTTGCTAGGGAAGGCAGACACTTGTAATAAATTTGTCCTGTAAATTACTGGCTTCTGGATGTTGAAAACAAAATCTGAACATCAGCCCTTTGGTTAATTGTCATTTTTCTGGAAAAAAAAAAGGTTAATACTATAAGTTGTTAATACTGCACTGCCTGCAGCAGTTCTGTGTGCTGAGTTACAGTAGTGAGACTGACTTGCTGTTTTCATTCTAAGAAAAGCAAAACAAAGATATTTTCTGATGGCTAGAGATTTGAATATCTCTTTAATTTTGTTTTCTTGCACTCTCACTTGCCTAATAATCAAGGACACGCCCTGTTAACAAAGCATGGGCACTGAAAGGGTGGAGGCTGAATTAGATATTGGGCTATTTTTTTGGCTGCTGTAATGAGGACCACGTGATTGGTGTATGTATAAATTAGATACAGAGAGCATGTTCGTACATATACACACTGTATGCAATCCTAATAGCTTCCTACAGAGGGAGGAAATGTTTCTAAGTGGAAACAGAGTTTAAACCTTAGTTTCGTGGAGGAAAGATCAAAGGAAACGCCGTGGCAAGGCTTCGCAAAAGAAGATTCGGGAAACGAAGATTTGGGACAAGGGAAACACGTTGCAGTGTGAAATACCACATTAAAGCAAACCTTGATTTCAAGTGCTGAGATAGTAAATGGGTGAAAAGCCCCGGTAGCCAAGGAATGCTTCAGAAATGGGCATCCTGATTTAGGCCCAGTCACGTCGTGCTGGAGGTGGTGCTGAGGCAGGTCTTGGAGCGTGTGTTGGGCCAAAGAGTGTTCCCATACCCCTGTGCTCGGGGCTTTGAGGTCTCAGTTGGAGGGGAAAGAGCTTGTGTAGGTGCATGCAGAGCACTGAAGTTATCTTCCTCTTTGCACAATTCACTAGACTGGTGTAAAATAAAACTGCAGGCAAAAAGTCTTTAAAAAGGCGTATGGTTAATTCAAGGAAAAAGTTGTTCTCTTCAGCTGTGTTTGGTTCTGGCCTCTAATAAATGAGTTAATGTTGTCTCTCTCACATACTGTTTTGGGGTGTATTTCTGCCTTGGAGTTGAAAAACTTTCTCAAAGAAGCATGGGTGCTTAGAAAAAGGACCTGGAGCAGTTTGTAAAAAAAATAAAAATCTTTATATACATTACCAAAAAACATTAAAGAATAAATTGGTCAGAAAAAAGTGAAGACATCTACTGTTTTAGTTACTGATAAACACCTGAGTGTGGAGTTAATAACTAAAAATAGAGGTAGAATCTTTCATATTTGTTTTCTGAAATGGAAATCCATCTCTTTGACATCTTATTTATGTTTTTTTAGTCAATGAACTTATTCTTAAACAGAAGCAAAGATCTGAGGAGAAAAGACTCAAACTGGACCATTCAGTGAGTAGCACCGTATGTTCCAACTTTTTTACTTTATATTCATTTAATATATTTGTGCGGCAATTGTCGTTACGTGGCTTAAATTAAAAGAGATTGCGCTGCTGAGCTGATGCTCTGAGTTGCTTTAGGGGGGAATAATATCGATATCAGTGGCAGTAGATCCCTTCAACCTTGTTAACTCCTGTTCTTCCCCGCAGCGATGTGTGTGGAGGGAAGCTGTGTTAGCATAGCCACGAGTCATGTGATGTATTGCACATAACCTGGGAAACTACCCATGGAAGCACACTTGTTTAAAGGCAGTTGTTTCCATTCAGTGTTGGAAACTGCAGCTACAATGAGAGTCATGAATGATTAGAAGTGCCACGGGCTTGCCTGATCGCAGGGGAGAAGCTGCGTCCTACAGGGAGGCTGGAGGAAGGCTAATACCGGCCACAAGAGGGAGAAAGATGCATTTGGAGCCTGGTGCTGTGGCTCAAATCCCAGATAAAACTGCCTGGATATCTTTTCTAGACTTGCTTCGTGTCCCAGAATCGGGGCGTGATCTGTGTTCTCAGTCCCATGAGGATCCCTGTACAGCACCAGTGGGTGCTCCTGTACATTAGGATCAAAAAGAATAGATGACATTAGCCAAAAACTTGTGTATCTGTCTTACTGCTTCTGGCATCCTTGTCTTCTGCAGTTCGTAAATAAGATTGCAGAGTAATATTAAAAATAGCGTTTTAAAAAACCCCTGAAGGGATATTAATTTAAGGGCTGGGTTGCAGAAACCAGTGCTTTCAGTGGTTATGTGCTTTAAGGAGTCATTGGTTACTCACAGTAAGTTTTAATATTCATTATAAAATATGCATATACCTTATTTAATATAAAATATGCATAAACCAGGTACAGATTGAAGTGCACACAATTGACCTGAAGACATGTGCAGTAGCTTCTTGGAAATTGATTTTACTCTGTTTCACAGTATTCTTATAAAAACTAAGCCTGTAGATGCACCTGTTTTATATAAATACCAGTAAGTGGACAGTTACTATGACTCCATGCCCAAAACAGTGTGTAATTTAGCCTCTACCTTTTGACTGCAAATAAAAAGTATAGACATCTCTCAAAAGAGGAATATTGGTGTTGTACCAGCTCCTTAAAGTGCCTGTTCTCCCCTTGTATTACTGTAGGTATTAAGAAAAGTCAGCAAATGGACCATTTCTTGGTCATGGTCTCATTAAGAAATCATGTTAAGGCCTTTCTGAAGCTTTCTAGGTAGTTTAGCAGTGGTACAATTAACAGGTGCATTAGTATGTTAAAATTTGTCTCAAATCTCGTTCACTTACTTAAAAATCATGGGGTTTTGCCAGTTGTTCTAGAGTAAAATTGAGGTTTTTTGCCTGAGTAGTTTTCACACGTTCTGTTGAGAGTTATGTAATGTCCATATAGAACATACAGCTTTTTACATATTTTGTTTTTCTCAATCTAGTCAATACAAATAGGCTACAGCCTCTGAGAAAGTAGCTGATAGAGGCTGGATGGCATTTTTACTTTTTGCAAAATATCCTGATTTAGTGTGACAGCTTTTATAGGACAGGATTTTTGTTTCTTAGAAGGTCTTAAGACCTCTCAGTTACTCCTGTTGGATCCTGAGGTTTTTCGATGAGAAGTTATATTAGCATTACCCTATTATTCAGGTTTTCCTGTTGCACAGGAAAACCTTTTTACTTTTTTATTGTCAAGGAGAGGAGAAGACAGCAATGGGCTGCATGGTAGTATTTTGGCTCTCTGAGGAGTCTTCCTCAGCTCTAACAGTTTAAATGAGAAGATCACCCTGATGAGCTCCATCTTCTTCCCAGCTTTCACCTTTCCCACAAAAATACTCTTAAGAGTATCAATGTGAGAAGTGAGAGTAGGGGAAGTGAGCTGATACTACCTTCTTTGATTTGAATTTAGCATGAGGGTTTTACCTATTACTTAGGTAAAAAAATAAAATTAAATTAAAAGGTATTGCCACCTAACAGTATTTCAGATGTAATCCAACTAAGCTTGGATAAACACGGAGTTTTTTTTTTCTCCCTATGGAAACCTGTTCTCAGAAACTGGGGCACAAATCAGATAAAACTGTGGCTGTGAAATAATCTTTTCCCAGCAGCAGTAGCTGTGCTTTCATAAAGCACAAATATATTCCAAATAAGATAAGCAGTTGCACAGTAGGACGGAGGAGCTATATTCTGTACGCATGGGGGAATTGGGGATTGGGATACCTGAAAGCTGTTTTGCAATTTTACGAAGGAATGAAACATTGCAGTGTTGCTTTTAATATCTGTTGCTGGGTATAGCCCTGTATGGCTTGGCCTCACCCTCTCCCAATGTTTCTTGTTCTCTTTCTAGAACGGCCACAGGTGGCAGATAATTCAAGATTTGTTGGGAACAGATCAGGACAATCTTGACTTGGCCAACGTCAACCTGATGCTGGAGCTGCTGGTGCAAAAGAAGAAGCAGTTGGAAGCAGTAAGAAGTTTCTCTTATTTAAATGAACACTGTCTATTTGGAAGTTTTTTTTCTTCTCACACCTTGAAGTAAGATCCTACTGCTGAATGAATTGCTCAGCCTTTTCTCGTGTGTTTTGGTGTTTAGAAGTTGGCCATTTTGCTGACCTTTGTAGTGAACGACCTTCTGAGCTGTGATGCCCAAAACATGCTTATAATGTTGCTGGCAGGGTTATAGAAACAAGCAGGGGAAGATGGGAAAGGATAAGAGCAAGTGGCTCACTGAACAGAGAGATGCACGTGAAGAGATTTACTAATTGAGTGTTGCACAAGTAAATGTCAGATCATTCTTAGCAGTAAGCATGAAAAAGTCCAGAGCGTAGATTAAGGAATAAACTCAGTGAGCATGTGAGAAGATCACACCTTCTAGTTTCTGCCTGGGAACTGATAGAATCTGAAGGACCGCCTTTCCTGAAGATTTGTTCAGTGTTTAATGCTTGAAAGGAAAGTTTAGGTGTTTAATTCATGAGGCTGGTTTGAAGATTTATAAAGTATGAAGCAAGCTGTTCCTGTGATTTAACTGAAATGTGGTTGGTTTGGGCAGTTCTCATGTTTTTCGCTTTTGGTTTCAAGTGACCATTTTTCGCTTATAAGAGCCAGGCCTTCTAAATTAAACTGGATTGTTACAGAATTTGGCCCAGTGAGCTTTGAGTTATGAGTTCAGATTTTGATGGTGCTTTAAAACAGGTAAGGGAGAGTTGGATTTGGAATAGTTTATTTACACTTTCAGAATCAATATTTATACAACTTGTCTTTCTGATGGAAGGAAAGGAACCCAAAATGTTTATTTTCTGCTAGCAAAACTCTTATGTTACCTTATTGCATGGGGACTTGTACATTATTTTTCGCTGTGGTTCCCTGAAGGTATGGTGGGGAAAAAAGGAGTAAAACCTCTTTTTTTCCCCTCAAACCTTGTTGTCATTAGTGACAAATCTGAAGCAAAGAAGGCACAGGACTGAGTGGATAGGTCCTTCTGAGCACAAATATCTTTTAAGGATACTAAGCCTCAAAAAAATCCAAAAAAACAAACAAAAAAAAAACCAACCCAAGAAAAAAAAACAAAACCAAAAAAACCCCCCTGACTTACAGAGCAATTTAAAAACATTTTTCCTTACTAGTTTTGCTTACTTCACTCACAGTTGTCACAAGGATGGGGAGGAAGAAAATAATCCCACAATAGTAGTAGTCTGACATCCTAATCTCTTTACTTGTCCTGTCATCACTGCCTTTAATGGACTCTGTTTGCTCTTATGCCTTGATCCTTTTTGGGTGTTATTTTCACAGTCCTTTAATTAATAAATATTTTGGTAGGTTGTGAAAATAAGCCTTGGAATGCTGGGATAGAATTAGGGCTATATTAAAGCTGAAATATAGGTTTGGGGTTTTTTCCTTTTGTGCTTCTCTTACCTTTCTATGTCCAGTTTTTGGTCCATTTGGGTGAAAATATTAAACCGATGGTTGAGGTAAATGCCCTGTTGTGGAAAGATTGCAAAGGGATGTTTTAGCTTTATCAGTGATTTCAATGTTGTCTTCCTCTCTGGAGAAATCTTCAGCAGTGATCTCTACATGAACACAAGTATTAATTTTGAAGCAGGTGGTTTGTTGGGGCTTTTAAAATATAAATACTTCATGCTTTAGTATTTTAATCATGAAGTAGATGCTAATGATTTTCCAGGGTAGAAGATGCGTCTGTGAGGAACCTGTATTCCAAAATCAATTTCAAGTGCAGTAGCCAAAGAAAAAGAAAAGCATTTTTACTTATTAGTGAGTCATTAGTGATGCACAAATAAGAACTGTTACGACTTCTGCCTTCGAGTAAAAGATTGGAGTGAGCTGAACAAAACCTTAAAACTTGTGAGGCAAAGTAAAACTACTATGTTTTCAACTGCCTTAAGCTATTTTTCTCTTTTTAACGTCTAAATAGGAGCTGCTTCAGGAGCTAGGTGTGGATTTCTGTGTATGAAAGGAGTGTTTTTCTCTTACCATACCCTTCTCTATTTACTGTGTTCCAGGAATCCCATGCTGCCCAACTGCAGATCCTCATGGAATTCCTCAAAGTTGCCAGGAGAAACAAACGAGAGGTAACTTGTTTTGTGCTTCAGTGGGCGAGGCGGTGTCTGCTGCTCTCTCCCAGGGCATTTCGGTTGAAGCGATGTGTTAGCCTGCCATTATCTCTGCAAAGAAAAACTCGAGGCGTGTTTGGGGAAATCTCAGGCAGAGGGCACATGGGTAGGAAGGAAAATTAATCTCTTTACGTGTGACAGCTTCAATTTTTAATCACTTGCCTTTTTGTCTCACACTGGTGAAGCACGTGGGGAGATAGCGATTCCTTGGTGTAAATTTACGTCAAGTTCTCGAAACGAGGTTTTTAGGTTTCTTTTTTTTTTTTTTTTTTTTAGTTTTTTTCCCTGGGAAAATGGAAAGATGGGGGCAGAGTGAAATTTTTGTCTTTTCCTTTAGTGCATCAAATGCCATGACTAATGTGGTGATGTAAAAGAATGAATATTCTGTGCTTTTTCCTCATTTGTCCTAAAACGAGCGTCTCAAATACAAGAGTTTTATAATCATGTAGTCAGTCTTTCATGGTTTGGGACTTAACTTTCATACTGTCATGCAATATGTAAACTATAATACCAGAAATATCCCAGAAACCTAGAAAAATGATCATGGAAACAGCCAGAAGGACAAGCTCTCTTGGAGGCCATGGTTTCTAAAAAAGATGTGAAGAACGTAAGACCCAACAGTGTGACTGTTTTAAGGTCAAACTCGAAACCAGGTAAAGGCGATGGGTGTAAGAAGCCTTGTCCAGTGTGGATTGAGAGTCTGGTTAAGGAGTGATTCCAAAGCAGGTTACAAAGAGTCTATGCACCAACAGGTATTCCTGGTCAAAAACAACAAGGGTTCTGGGAAGTCCAAAGAAGGGCAGCAGAGCTGGGGAAGTGTCTGGAGCACAAGTCTGATGAGGAGCAGCTCAGGGGGCTGGGGCTGTTTAGCCTGGAGAGGAGGAGGCTTGGGAGGACCTCATGGCTCTCTACAACTCCCTGAGACAGGAGGTTGTAGCCAGGTGGGAGTCGGGCTCTTCTGCCACATCTCGAGTGAAAGGACAAGAGGAAATGGCCTTAAGTTGTGCCAGGGGAGGTTCACATGAGACATCAGAAAAAATTTTCTGCACTGAAAGAGTGGTCAGCCATTGGAATAAGTTGCCCGGAGAAGTGCTGGAGTCACAGTCTCTGGAAGTGTCCAAGAGGCATCTGGATGTGGCACTTGGGGATATTGTTTAGGGGTGGTTATGGTGGTGCTGGGTTGGAGGTTGGACGGGATGATCTCAAAGGTCTTTCAGCCTTGATTCTTTGACTTGCACCTGGGAAATCTTTCCCATCTTATCTACATCTGCCTTTGACTTTAAGTAATAATGCACAGGGATAACATCTCCTTTTAAGGCTAAAGACACTTAATTTTGGCTGCAGATCCTCTGAATACAGCCTTTGGAACTTCCTGAAACCAGTTGGGATTTATAGCTGATTTCAGATCCTCTCTGTCCCTGCTTATGTGTTCCCTCTGCTGCCAAGGTTTGCTCTGATGTTATTTCCTGCCCCCCTTTATATTCCTACATGAAATGCAAACTGTCACATCTCAAAAGACGTGCGTGCAGGCCTGTCACTTCTGTCCTTGCCATGGTGCTTAGTGCCTGCCCTTGCCACTTATTTTGTGGGAAATGAGGACTTGTCAGACTTGCTGCTAGCAGTCTTTCTTTTCACTTGGTAAGGATAAGGAAGATAGAAACCAGTGGGAAGATGCATGGTAAACACAGACCAGTCAGTAGGATAGGTTTACATACCAAAATCTGTCTCAGGCAGTCATTTTTACCCATAGAGTAACTTAAACCAGTTGATGCTTCCTTTTTGGGAAGTATCCAGGTCTTCCCCTGTAGCTGGTGGAATCTGTGGCAAGTACTCCTTTCTGGAGGGGATTTTGTGGGGACAGTAGAGGAGTTATTATTTGGGTTCTGCCAGTGGTGATTTATCCAGAGATGGTAGTTTGGAAGGTGAGAAGAAGGGGGAGTTAAGTGACCTCATTGATGCAACAAAGCAGAGAGAGGCTGTCAAAGTTTCTAAGTTCACTGTGGTTTGTTTTGAGGCTGTAAGAGGTGACTATTGAAGAAATGAGGATGGAACTCAAGGAACATGTGGGGACCCTGGAACACTTTTGTGTGCTGCACATTGTTGTGAGTTGTATGAGCAGGTTTTACTATGGGGAGGAACAGGAGGATCTTTTCCCCTTTCCTAATTCAAGCCTCAGTCATCTTTAGTAAAGATAACTGCAGAATAATTGCACCTTCAGCAAGCCATAGCCGTAATGATAAGTTCTTAATAAATAAAAAAGATTCTAAGTATTACATAGAGTGCTTGTTTCTAATTTTTAGCTTAAATGTTTAAAGGAACATTGGTAACTTTGCTTCCCAATATGCCTCTTGGAAATACAATTCATTGCAAGATTTTATTAACAGGTTTTGTTTACTGCATACTGCAAGTTCTTACATAGGGACTTGAGTACTTTGTAAGTTAATACAGATATTGCCTTAGAGCTACAGTGTACCTGTATAATAGATCAGAGCATGTTCTGAGCAGATGATTAACCACCTGTAACCCTCCTTGCTTACTTCACTCGTAAGTTATGTCATTTTTTTTTCTCCTGCATTCACAAAATGGCGAGTTCTGAGCATATTGGAGGGGGTTTATACCTAGAAGAAAACTATCTTTATAGACTTGTACTTCAAAATTCAGAATATTGGTGTAGTCAAGTATTTTGACAAATGCCTCTTTGTCCCACTTTCATAATTTCTTTAGAAGATAAATGTGAGGTTCAGCACCTGCAGGAGTTTCTATTAGAAATCCTGTTTTGATCTGTTCATAACTTTCCAAAACATTGATCTTTCAAGCTGAAATTTACTGCATGGTTTTTTGCACGAAGGTGTTTGCAAGTCCTTTTTCTCTGGAAGTTTATATATGATACTTTGTTTTCGTTTTCACCTAGGGCAATGTGGCAAAAAACCCCAAATCCTTGGCAATACTAATAAAAAAAAGTCTTACTTCGAGAAAGGTTGAAAACAAATGACTAAAGCTTGAAAATACTTTTTCAACAAAATAACAGATAGTTTTGAAGGGGAGAAATGTATTGATCATCCACAACAGTTGGTCGTCTCTAAGGGAAACTTAGCACGGCTGAGTGCCTTTCCATATGTGTGCACAGTTAATTGAATGCGCACACTCCATTTTTTTGGATCCAAAAAGTCTGGAAGGTCAAGTTTAATAATGAAATATTGACTTTTGGGGGTTTTTTTATTCCTATTTTCCAGGGAAACCAAATGCAAAGACCTGTGACTTTTTAAAATTCATGTTTTCATGACCGAGTTTTAACTGTGTTGCATAAATGCTTTTGCAGATTTGACTTTAATTTTAAATGTTCCCATGTTCTTTCATCTCTAACACTTTGTGAGAGAGCTGATTATATCAGTTAATTCTCCCCAGTTTTATATTCATCACTTTACAAAGGGGCCTTACTAATTGTCTTGTCAGGATTTGAATGTTGGCAAATGGAGTTAGACACCACCGTATATATCACATAGATAATTTGTCCTAAAACATTGTTAGCTCAGCTACCTGATGGTATTTCTGTCAAGTGGCACCATTGCTTACTGAAGGGGAATGCTGAGCTCAATGATTAGGATCACAAATCAAGTTCTACAATGTACAGGTGCTATTCCCTGGGTGCGTTCATGTTTCTCTTGGCAGCTGTCACTTCAGTTTTACGTTCTGTGGGCTTTTGCTTTCTAATAATGTGACATTAAGTCTCTCACATGTAACAAACAAGACCTCTTTCATGTCTGCTAATGCGCAGGGACTGTTTTTTAGGCTGGTAAACATCCCAGGACAAAGAAATAATCCTGACATGTCTCAGTTTTGCGGCACCGAGTGCCTGCTCGACATTTCAGCGTTGTCGCTGTACCTTTCAGCCTCAAATGCATGTGCATCTCCAGCTGTCTTCACTTACTCCACATTGTGAGCATGTTAAATACTAAAAATAAGAGGAGTTATTAGTTATTGTGGGATAATTGCAGGGAATTATGAGCATGAATCCTCCAGGGATGTCATTACTTTCTGTTAATCACTCCACCTGTCAAGACTTGTGTTCTGCGCATACACACATGGATGAACTAATGAGTAAGCAAGAGGAGGTGACAGAAGCAGAAATCAGTCATGCTCTTATGTTGTCATATAGTCCTGATTACATTCCAGGACTGCTGAGGAGAATTTATAGCTATAGTAATCTCTTTCCTATCCACTGCACTTAAATAACTGGTATTTTAAATCTATTTGCATTTCTAAGCTACTGAATGAGAGACGTGAGCTCTGACTGCAGTGATAATAAGGATACAGTGAGTGTGTGAGCAGCAAGCTGGAGATTATCATATTGATATCAGCATATAATAGCTGATTCTCCTTGCTGCAGTGAAGGGGTCTTGCAAAGAAGAAGGGACAGTCTAGAACTAGGAGCTAAGTGGCACCTACAGTGGTGTATTAGATCCTAAGGCAATTATTCTAATTGTTTAGGCAGCTTTGTTCCTTGCCCCAGATGTTTTTCTCTCATGACACTTTGCTATCAGACCCTATCACTAAGCCTTCAAAGTGTAATCCCTCCAAACTGTAGAATTTAAATGAGGAAGAGGAAAACTGAAGATGTGAAACATATATTTTATCAGCCAGGCAATTCCTTCCTCCTGTCCTAGGGAATTCTGTGTGTTAGACAACTCAACCAGGATGATGTTCTCAAGCCTTTCCCCGGTTATGAGGAAACACTTGCCATTTGGAGGAAGTATTGATCAGAGAGAAATATTCTCTGCAGATAAATGTGTTGAGGTGGACTGTCCGTGTGTCTGAGAGTCTTGGATGCCACATTTCACTAGTGGAAGTACCTTGTGGAGGCTCAGGTGTTCTTGTCTTTATACCAAGAGAAACCCTGCACCTTTTTCGACTTGTGCAAAAACTTTGTAACAGTGAGGTGTTACGTCAAAATAAATGAGATTTGCACTTAAATTTGAAGATTAAAATTTCTCTAAAAGCTGTAAATGACCTCCATGCCATCGTTGCCCTGTGTAACTGGTTCTATATACAAAGCAATAATGGAAAGAAAACACAGAGACGGACCAGACTTAGAGAGAAACTGATCTTGCTGTGCGGTTGTTGTTAAGGTATGGAATTCTACAGGAAACATTAATTTCACTGGGTGCCTTTAGGAGAAGTTCAGCTGTTGATAATGAAGTTGACACTCAGGTTTGTTAGAGCAGTAACTGGAAGAACCGGAATTAGGAAGTGTCCAGTGTTGGATGGATGGAGCTATGGGATAAGATGAAAGGTTTATCTGAAAAGACTACCTTCTCATGTGGACAGGTGATATTTTTTGCCCTGTCCTGGTTGGTGCAATGGGCATTGTGTGTCTGGGAAAACGATGCTCTCTCTGGTAATGGTCTCATCTGTCTGGATCTGTGTGTATATTGGCCTCATGGGGAGTGTGGATCAGAGCCTGGAAAGGTGTGTGACTGGACCAGAACGTGACCTGTGAGCTTCCAAAAGAGCGAATCCAGATGCTCTGTTTGCATCTCGTGAGCTCTGTTAAGCAGCTTGTTAGTGTTCCTGGCATTAGTTCTGCAGGAAATAACTGTTGCTGTTCTTTGCTTGTGCCTTTTCTAGAATTGCAAAGACAGTTGGTCAAGAGTCTGTGGCTCCTCGTGCGTTTTTCTGGCCTGTCTCTGTGGCACTGGGCGGCTCTGCTGAGCTTTTAGATTTTTGCAAACACTTAGAACTGGCACCAGGAGGTCCCAGTCAAGACTGCTTGTTGTCTGTGCTGTACAAACACAGAGGAGGAAGTTGCTGCCTCCCGAGGGGCCCTTGCTCCAGGAAAAACAGGAAGCTCCAGGATGAAACCTCAGCACTGTGCCCAGCTGCACTCGTTAGTAGATAGCCAGCCACAAACAAACTCACCATGACCTGGTGTTTGACATTGTGTAAGTCCTTGGTAGCTTCTTGACTTAAACATCTGAAATCCCTTTTCCAGGGATTATAAGAAATAGAGGCTATTTAGAGGTCATAACTTTCCTTTTGTATATATGTGCTTGTGCGTAACATGGGACCAGAGTGTTATACACCTTCTTATTTTAGTTCATTCAGTGGAGTTGAAATTACGAGGTTTAACCACTGAATTGAAACCTTCTTGTCCACATTGACCTCTTCAGTTCTGGGAAAGCATTTGTGTCTGAGAAGAGAGTTTATAGTATGTGCTTCTCTTTTAGCATTAATTTCAGTGATCATTCTAAGTGCTTTTGCTGACTTAATCCAAAGTTTGACAGGCGTGAATCTGCCCATCATTGGGACAGGACTTGGCTTGCTTTCTGTGCCCAACATAGTGAAAATCAAATTAAGGGCCCTTAAATCTGGAAATCCTGCAAGGACTATAATTCATTTAGCTTTCCTTAAATGTCCCTCAAAGGCTGGCAATTACAAATCAGCAGTCTCATTTTTCAAAGTTTAATTGGAACGAATGTGGACTGATTTAAGGTCTTTGATAGATTAAAACGCTTGAGCCAGCACACCAAAAAATAAGGAATATCTCAGTGTGGGCATTATTAACTCATTTCATGCTGAAGGCATGAGAAGACATCTTCTAAAAGAAGCACTAAATACACTTGCTTGCTTTTTAGACTTGCTACT
Source organism: Pseudotriccus pelzelni (assembly GCA_035584735.1). Lineage (NCBI taxonomy): Eukaryota > Metazoa > Chordata > Aves > Passeriformes > Tyrannidae > Pseudotriccus > Pseudotriccus pelzelni. Next base: position 26,987,937 of record JAWMRA010000005.1, on the reverse strand, counting down.
GTCAGGTAAGTTTACAGTAGATTGTGACTAGAAGGAAAAATTGGTAAATAAAGTCCTAGATCTCACTATGTGCAACAGTTAATAAAAGCTGGCCAATAAAAGGTCTCTGCTCTTCTTCCTATAAGAAGTCTCCTGTTTATGTGATGGCAACAAGCATCAGTTATTTTTCAGATGTCCAGTTTGGCTCTGAGCCAGTACATCGTAGAATGGCTGTTTTCCTCAGTGTAATTTTGGAACTTGTAAGCGGTTTTGTAACTTCTTTTTAAATGGGATTTATGGAAGTGGGGGTATTTGCTAATGGTATTTGCTAGAGCCGAGTTCAGGCAGGACCCGTGCTGTGCAAGTGTCACTTAACTTTACCACTAATCTTGGAGCTATAGCACCACCTGCTATTCTTGCTGTAGGTTTCACAAGTGAAAATGGAATTATCTGTTATGGTGTAGTGGTTTGTAAATTATCTGTGGCAGTGTAGTTCTAAACCATTAAACTTCTGCTGTCTGTGCCTCAAATTAAACATAAACTGAAACCTTCAGAGTGGAGAGAGATTAGGATACATTTATAGCATCATCTCATTCCAAGGAAGAAGAAGCCATGTTAGGAAATAGATGTGGACCCAGCAGTCCTTTCTTGTCCTGTGTTCAGGGACAGAAGCTTTAGTTAGGGCTGAAAAGGAAAATGAAAATGGTGGATTATCTGATACAGAGCATACATGTATTTGGAATGCTGTACAATAAAAGGTGTTTCAGTTGTGGTTTTTGTTTAAGCAAAACCTTCTGGCACTTAAAGGATCGAGGTTAAGCACTTTAATGAATAAGTCTTTGGGAATAGCTTGCCAGATATGTCATACCAAGGGTAATATGTCTTGCTATACTTGTCCTCGGATTTGAGCAATTTAATATTCCCTAGTAAAGCTGAAATGACAAAAATTTGTTTTGCCTTTGGAGAACGTGTTGTGCTTAAGCTTTCAATGGACTTCCCAACTCAGCAACACAGGCTCCAGGCTCACAGGCTACACTGCCAGTTGCTAAATTTTTACTGGGAGCTGAGTCCGGTGAACTTCCAGTTCTCTGTGTGTTTATTTAGACTTGTGCGTCTTGGGGAGCCAGACTTGCACTGGGGCTGAGTTGTGTCTGTTTCTGTCCAGACCTGGAGCTCTCACCTAGAGAAGTGTGTGTGTTTGGGCCTTGCAAGGCTGGGTTCGGGCTCTCAGTTTTTGGGTGGGACATGTCTGCTGAATGAGGGGGGGAATTGGAGCTGGAAAGTGGATCACGTCCTTGCTTAGGTGTTAACCATTGTCAAGTCTGTGGCTTCACAGTTGTTCGAGGTGAGTGAAGCCAGGTTGCTGACTGACTGAAAAGTAATTGTAAAACCTGGAAAATATTAAATGTGACACAAAGAAGGGAAAAGGGCTGTTGAGAGGGGAAGTCTCCTTCTGACCCTTTCAGAGATAGCCCTCAAATTGACTGGATTTATGGTGTAATCCAAGGTAAGTATCACACCTTTGAAAGAAATGCCATGTGGTGCTTGATTGGTGCCAGGAGCAAATCTTGCTCCTAGTCACAATAGGTTTTTTCCAATCCAAAATTTTTTTATCATTAATTTTAAATTGGCAAATGACAGGTTAACTGCTAGCACAAAAAATACTCCTAACACCTTTTAGGAAAAGATTTTCTTTTTTCTTGAAAGGTGAAGTGATGATTATTGCTATCTTTTTTTTTATTTATTGTGACAGGACAAGGAAGAAAAAGGTTTTGAACTGAATGAGGGTGGGTTTAGATAATATATTTGGAAGCAATTCTTCCCTGTGAGAGTGGGGAGGCCCTGGCACAGGCTACCCAGAGAAGCTGTGGCTGCCCCATCCCTGCAAGTGTTGAAGGCCGGGTTGGACAGGGCTTGGAGCAATCTGGAATAGTGGAAGATGTTCTTGTCCATGGCAAGGGGGTGGAACCTGATGAACTTCAGGGTCTCTTTCAACCCAGACTATTAAAGGAATCTCTCCTTGATGTTTGTAAGCCAGTTATACCTTGCATGAAAGATGTTTAGAGGAGCATAATAGTATGACTTTGAATAATGTGAGTCTCTTTGTGATTGACATCAAAGTACCTCATGCTCTTGTTTTGCGTTGTTTCACAGTAACAGCTTTGTCTTGAATGTGGTTTGTGTGCACACTTATGTTAATCTGGGCATTTGAGTCCCACGCTGGTTAAGCTCGTTCAGGTTCCTCTGCGAAAAGATGGCAATTTATCTTGGTGGTGGTGGTGCAGTGCAGATTGATTTAGACTTCTCCCATTCTCTTATCCACAGCAATTGGAGCAGATCCAGAAGGAGCTAAGTGTTCTGGAAGAAGATATTAAGCGAGTAGAGGTGAGGCGCCCAGACATTGTTCCGACTCTGGCAATTTTTCATTTTCATCAAGCTGTCTGCCTTGCTGTGGGGCTGCTGGGTTAAATTTATGGCATTCGAGTCAGTAATGGGAAAATGAACAGATGATGCTCTTTCTTTAATTCGTTCATTTAGTTGATGTGTGGAGGCTGCAGGTTGGTAGCTATTATATAATCGTTTCTTTCCATTTCTTTGTGTTGGTAGTAAGTATTTTCGAGTAGTTGCTAGAAATCAACAGGCAGTGTATTGATCAGAACCTCTGACTTTTTGTATGTTGCAGTGTTCTGGCTGTTTGCACAGGTTATTTAAATCTTAGCAGCATGTCACCCTTAAAATGGAGAGGGGTTTGGGGGGTGCACAGGAGTCGTAATGCAGAGACTGGGTAGGAGCAGAACCAGGTCCTGCTGCATGTCAGAGCAGATTCCTGCTACCTCCTGATATAATTCACTTAAATCCTTAATGATATCCTGATTTTTGCTCAGAATTATACTCCATATATTTGTAAACCCATCGGCACAATCCTTCTGTCCTTATTTGAGTCCTCAGCTTCCTCTTTAGTCCTTTTTTCTAATCATTCTAGTGTTTAATCTTGGAGTGGGAAGCTGATGTTTCAGGAATACATCAGACTGCCACCTCTCAAAATAGCATTCCCTTAAAGCTTCTTGGGGTTCACTCTGCAGGTCTGCTTCTCTCTTCTTGCTCATCTTGAGCAGTCAGAATGAACTCCCAGCCACTGCCCAGAAGCCTTTCAGGTTTCTTCACATGATTTGTATGCATGCTGATGAATTAGCAAAACATAAATATAACTGCAGGAACTTCCCTTTATCTAACAGCTAGCTGGAATTTTTTCAGCCCTCTTTTCCCTAAATGTTTCTCAACTTCGGGGAAATAAATATACCTTGGCATGTTTTCTTGAGGCTGGTAAAATACGTCTTGAGATTTAGGAGAAGCTATTCCCAAAAGCTGTGGGATCCCTCAAAGAATATCCAGCTGCCTGTTTCTCTGCCCTTTAATCAGGCACTTCAGTGGGCTGCAGCTGGGGTACATTCCTGGTGTGTGGTGCTGACCTTGGCTCTGACCTCTAAAGCCTGGGATCTCTCTTGTCACAAATATCCTACTTTCTGCCTAACAGCTAATGGGCACCCAGTGGGAATTTGAAAGCACGAGTAATATTGTCCTGGGCACTCTTTGCCCCCCAAAACTAATGAGCTGCTGCATCCTGCATAGCTTCCATTTCCCAGACAGATGAAAGACAGCCTCATACTGGGTACCCAGTGCTGGCTTTGGCAGGGACAAAGCCAAGTTTATGTGCAAAGTTTATCTCTTTTGCAGTTGTCCCAGAGAAGACTGGTAGATTCTCTTTTAAGTCTGGGGCACCACCTTTGCCCTGCTGCCTTGTGGCTGTTCTTGCTGTGACCCATATCCAGCTTTACTTTCCAGTTGTGATGTTAAATAAGTTTGCACATATCTCAAAAATGCACTTAGAGCCTGCTTGCTCTGCCATGTTTAAGGGAGGTGCTGGGTTCGAGGCAGTTGGGTTTTTGAAGTGTAAGCTCCAGAACTGCCCCTCCTGGGGCAGTAGGATTTTTGAAATCCAATCGGAATGATAACTGAAAAGAAATTGACGAAAATCAATGTTTTGTCACATACAGTAAGGATTTTTAGGTAAGAGCTGGATAAATGTAGACACAGTTGGTTATCCGCTTGGAAAACCAAAAATACTGTGTGAACACCGTGTATTAAACATACTCTTCAAGTTTTGCCAGCTTTGCTGTAACGTGGCTTTCTGTTTCAGGAGATGAGTGGCTTGTACTCCCCAGTCAGTGAGGACAGCACGGTGCCACAGTTTGAGGCTCCCTCACCATCACACAGGTATGGAATTTATAATTTAGCTTGGATTTCAGGCTGTCCATATTGCACTGTACTTGCTGGTCCTCCCCGTGCCCTGCCCAAAACACAAGTAAAACTCATTTGAGTGCCATACAGTATTTTTCTGTTCTGTTTCTCATTGATATAAACTTTATGTCAAGCCAAGTCTGCAGTTGGATGAAAAGCCTGCTCTACACCAGATGCTGTGGAAAGCTGATGGCTTTAAATGTCGTGTGGATTAGTGAACTTGAGTCATAAACCTTTGCTATGATATGGAAATATTACTGTTATTTACATGCTACCTTTTCTGAACATTATGCAGTTCTGCCTGGCATATGAAAGGTGTTAATTTTGTACGATATTGGTGTCCTCTGGCTTTACCACTCTGGTGTGAGTAGCTAAAGGTACAGGCTGGGGATCAAAATTTAAAATATCCAGCCTATTGATTCTGTTTATCTGCTGTCTGCTTTGATTTAATGAAATGCTTTTCTAATAACATAGTTTCAATGTGGATTTTTGTCTGGAATGTTGCACAGTCTGGCTTCTTGATGACAAAATTGCAGATGCTTCTTGTGTCCAAGCTGCGTGTGTCAGTGTTTGAAGTGCTGTACTTCGTAGATGTGCCTTTTGGTAGTAAGGAAACTCTGATTTTACTTATGTTATTAAGTGATCATCTCTCCTATCTCTTAAAAGTAGATTTCTCTAAACTGTCAACTTCTGTTATGAAATTGTTCTGGTAGATTTTTTGCTATTAGCAGCTCTAAACCTAATAGCCCAGAAGTAAGGAGGGAAAAATGATCAGATTTTCTCCCCTACAGAGAATTAGATACAGTGCTCTGATGAGGACCCCAGCAATGTTGGCTGGGATTTCCTACCGAGGTGCTGTTTGTGGACACAGAGACCAGAATCTCTCCCCTATTTCTATGAAGCTCTGGCTGGCCGTGAGGGAAGGGACAGGAATATGGCCAAGATGGATGGAAACAGCATTTCTAGTTCAGCTCTTCACTGCCTCTTTAATTCTTTTTGGGTGCAGGTGTGTTTCTTGACGTGGGTTATTGCTGTTTTGCCAAGAAGCAGTTTTGGGAAGCTGATGAGATTCTTGTCAGGTTCTACTAGTTTTCTGGTTGTTGATTATTAAATAGATTGTTTTTGATCCATGGTACTGATGTTTGAGGAAAACCTGAGCACTGATTGGGCTCAATTTGTTACATGTTGAAGGCCTAGAAACCTTTTTTTTCTTTTTAAACAGGAGACTGTACTTATGAGTAGAAATGTATCTCTATTACTTGAGCCAAGCAAAGTAACAAGCTCCCAAAGAACTCTTTTATCTGTTGAAGGCTGGAATAACATTTTAAGCCCAAGAGTTTTAGTGAATATTTTAGTGATCCAAAATATTTTGGCCATTTTTGAATTGATGTGCTTCACTTGGGCTCTCCCGGGAGATGGCAGTGGGTTGGACCCGTGGTGGCAGCAGAGGCCACAGGCTTTTTTTTGGCCAGCGTTTTCACACCTTTCTGGTTCCAGCTTGGCTGTGTGTTGAACTTTTGGGTTTTCCCTCTGGTACAACACACCAGGGGTTTGATAGAATAGGATACTTAGGGGTTTTCTAAGAGATGTGGAGTTGCCTTTTTCTCTCAGCTTAAGAAGACCCCTTATCTGTTTCTCAATGACATTCCTGCACTAAGAAGTAGCCCTGAGTGGTTGAAGAGAAATCAGTATGTGAAGGAAGTGTCTGAACAGGCATCAGGTGTTGCCTGACTGCTGTAACTTCTGTCCCCGCCTTATCCTTGACCATTTTGTGTAGTTCAAGTAATAGAATTGATGTGAGTTACCGTCATTCAGATTCCAGAAAGGCCTGCCAATTGAAATTAATTTTCTTTTCAACATTAAATGTGAGTTTTGAAGAATATCTCAAACTTTGCTCCTTGGAAAGAATGCTGCAGAACAGCCGATAGGAGCTTTAAACTATGCTGATTTTTTTTTTTTTCCTCCAGCTCTGTTAACTGAAATATTTAATCTCAAGAGAGCATTTTAGAGATGCTTGAACCACTAAGAATGAAATACAAATACAGTTTGAGATGGATTCACTTCCACGTTAAAATGATATTAAACTTGCAGAGACTTTTTAACTTATCAGTGAATTAAAATGGTATATTTAAATTGAAATATAACTTGTTAACGTGCTTAACACCCTGCTAATGAAATATAATTGTATAACACTTTACTAATGTATCTCATAAATAGTACAAGGTTATCATAGACTGGTGCTGAGATGAAGAAAATTCCTTTAGCCTTTGAATTTAAAGTTCAAGAAAATAGAGTTCTTTGGAATTGAGTTTTATCTGGTCTCTAGTGACTTGCCCTTATTCATCTATTTCCCCTAAATCACTGGCTTGCTTCATTAATTTTCTGTTTCTTTTCATTGTTTGTAGCTTTTTTTTTTTTCTTCTTCCTTCCCTGTTATTAACATCTTCCAAATGTGAAATTACTATGCCTGCCCCCAGCTTCCCTCAGAAGTTCTTGAGCAGCAAGCCGAGCCCAGCCGCGGTGGTTGAGCACATCCTCGGCTGCGAGGAACACGTGTCTGCTCTTGTGCCTACACAGGGTGTGATGAAATATTAAATTGGGTAATAGCACAGCGCTTGTTTACAGCGCTGCGGATCGCTGGGTTTGTGTACTAATAGAGAACAAGAGGGGCAGAATAAGGGAAGGGAACAAATAGTTCTGTGTAGGGTTTTTCTGAGCGGGCGCTCCTGCCATTTCTGCTCCCGGTAAACGGTGCAAACGGGAGATGGGAATAAGCAACTTCCCTGTGACTGCTCTTCAGCAGTAATGGCAATAGCAAACAGTCACTAATAGGAGTTTCTGGGGGAAGATTCTGATCTGGAAACGAGTTGCTTGGTAACTCTGATTCAGTTATCGAAATCCTGGTCCTCCTTCCCTTCCATTTGTTCTAATTACCCCCTCCCACCCCTCTAATGGGGTTTGTAGTCTGCAGGTTGCCATGTTTTTGTTGCTGTTGTTCCAAGTTTTTAAATGTCGTGTTGGTCTAGCTGAATTTCCTAATGGAACCTAATGGTACAGCTTTTAAAAGAGAACTGAGAGGGCACTTCTGTAATTTTCTGATCACTTGCTTCCTGTTTTTTTCGAAAGGGAAAAACATTCAAGCGTATCCCAGTTATCTCAGCTACAGGCAGTGCACAGAAATGACTTTGAATTGGTATTCTGGTTAGGGGGATGACGTCTGCACTCTTGAAGGCTCTACATCACCAGACAACCTGCAGCAAAATGAGACCAGACACTATAAGTCTGTGTGTTTTGCTGTTAATTGCCACTGTACCTGTCTCAGACTGAAGCACTTTTTCATCGCTTTCCAGCAAAGTGTGTTATTCCTGCTGTTCCTGGCAGGATCTGCTGTACATGTTTCCTTATTTCTTGTGGCCACGTTCTAATTTAAAGTTCATTGTCCCCAGCCATGCCTCTGAAACAGCTCTGCTGTTTTCTCCCTTGCAGCAAATAATCATTTTTATCCCTTAGATTTTCTTGGTTTGCAGCTTTTGTCTTGCCTGGAACAAGTGGTTATCTCTCATCTTCTCCTTCTGTTTCCCTCCACTTCCAGGGGAGCTTGAAAACATTCTGAGAAATATTTAAGCATTAGTACCACTGTTTCATTCTTCTGGACTTACAGGTGCCCCAACTTGACACTTCAACAAAACCACTTGGTTTATGACCAAGAATCTCAAGTCTATGGATCAGTTCTGGCAGCTGTTACATGATCTTCAGTAGGTACAATCATCTTTGACAAAAACAGGACTTACAGCAGTGTTCTAGCAGCTTCTCAGAGAAACCTTCAGGTTTCCCAGGCAGTGCTAAAATCAAAAGTTACCTCGTAGGAAAGACTGAAAATAACCAACCAAGATAGTTTCTTCTCTGTCCAAGCCAAATGACATAGCAGAAGTGAGTTACAAAGATTTTTTTTTTAGAAACAAATAATGGTGATGTTCATAATTAATAAAATACCGTTCTTGTGTACTAACCTTTGCTTGTCCTGAAAGTATGTGAAATCTGAATGATAAAGGTGCTTTAATCTGTCTCTGGTGTCTTACTGTGGGAGCTGAATATTTTGCCTGTGTGTGGAGGAACACTGAACTACCTGTCTTTTTCTTGCATTTAGTAGACCCTTTTGCAGTTGTGAAAGTTAGATTTCATTCAGTTTGTATGCATCTGCTATGTTTTGAAAACAATGATTTAAGGTTTGTGTCGTTATAGGTACTGTGTAGCTATATATGGTGTAGCATTTTCCAATAATAGTAATGCTGGCAGTCAGTGTTTTTTTGTTTGTTTGTGTTTCTGTTTTTCATTACTTGTCTCTGTTTTGTGCGTCTTTCAAAGTTGTCTGGAATACTAGTCTCTGTCTTACACTGATTTCTCTAGCTTTTCCCTTCACAGTGCTGTTCAAATGCCATGGCATTAAACTGCTCTTTATTTTAAAGGAACTGAAAACCAATGGTAGCATGTTATTTTCAGAATGTCTTGTCCTGCATATTTCATACGACAGATACTTTTGCATTCTAATCAGGAATTATTCGATTGCACTACACGTAATTGTGTGTGACAGCATTCTGCTCTAGGAGAACTCTGCATTTTAAAAAAAATAAAATAATAAAAATCTCTCCCAACCCCTCAAACAAAATATAACCTTTTGTTCCCTGTCTGCAAAATGGATTTCAAAGGCAAATATGCTGCGGAGTGTCAAGGAGGGAATAGCAAACAGGTTAAAAATGGTAAAGGATGGCTGTACAGCGACTTTAAGCAGACCATTTCTTTTATTTTTGCAGCAGTATTATTGACTCCACGGAGTACAGCCAGCCTCCAGGCTTCAGTGGCGGTTCTCAGGTAAGATAATCCAGGTGTCTGTGCGCAGGGGGGGTGAATGTGGAGGTTGGGCTGTTGAGGTGCACCTTCACCCACCTCCAGGGTACCAGTCTTGGAAATGCTTTAACTGGTTATATGGGCAACTGCAGCTGTAGGGATGACTGGGAGAAAGACACATGGTGTCCTATATTTAGACATCTGGCTTTTTGCCTAAAGCTGACTCTTCCATAGAAAAGGGGATGTTTTTTTGCTCTTCATCTCCCAAGAGGGCAGCATTCAGGAGGGGCGGTAAATCCCTGACCCTTTGCATTGGCTGAAATAGCTGTGGATCAAGCTTGACTTTGAAAACAAGAAAGACTGCAAACATGCAGCTGTTTTGTAGTTTGTCCTCGTCAGGGCCTTACAAACTGTATTATAAATACGTATAGATGATAAAAAGTTGCATATACAATGGAGCTGTTTGGCAGGCAGCCTCCAAACTGTCTGATCTGCAGGGCCTCCCGAATTCCAAACAGCACTGCTGTAGTCCTGCAGCTCGGAGGGATTCAGCCGGGCTGAGAAGGTGACACTGATACCCAGCTCACAGCTCCAAAAACGTTAAACAGTTTTGATTTGGACAGATGGAGTGTTGGTCACATTCCAGCTGTGCCTTGGGTGCTCTCTGGTGGTGCTGGTGGGTCCCTGGAACACACCAGCATCAGACTGGTAAACAACGAGTAGCAGTGCTGTTGGATCTTATTTGATGTAAAGTAAAAACACCTGAATTTTGGGCTGATGAGCATATGCGCGTGCATGCAGGTTTCTGTGTTTGCGGCTCTATAACTAATCAGTAATTAGAAAATCCCATCTATTAGACTGGGGGGAAAAATCTTGTTGTTCCTGCTGCTGTGGTCTTGGGAGGATTTTGCTTGAACAAAGGGTTGTAGCTGTACCTCACTTCAGAGGGCAGGTGCAATGTGGATTTTATGTTCAGGACTCTGATGTGCTGTGGTGTATTTGTTCTCCGCTGACACTGCTTGTCTCAGTACTTCCTATTTCAAATACAAAATTAATAGCATAGCTATCCTGCTGGTGAGCTCCCAAAACAAACAACCTAGACTTTTTAGTCATTCTGTATGACAGCCTTATTTGTGTGAGAATAATCTTTTCTGTCCTCAAATGCAATTTCTTGTCCTCAGGAGTGCAAGATCTGTCCTCTCTAGTACAAATTTTCAAATTAAAGTTTAATGTATGTTTGTATGGGGAGCTGAAAGACAACTCTTGAAGTTAAACACTTCATTCAAAGGTAGTCTAATTTCAGCAAGACTTTACCGTAAAAATAGATTTAAAAATATAAACTAAATTGTGCTTTTTTCCCCTAATTGTCAGTCATGGCAAAAATTATAGATTGGGCACTGCTGGCACTGAGAACTGTCTAGGATGGACAAGCACATCTTTCTATCTCAATATAATTACTTTGTGCATTGCGCAAAAACATGTTGTTAGGGAAGAATTTATATATTACAAAGCTCCAGGACAGTTCTCTTCCAGAAGCTGAGCTTTAGAAGTAAAGAAGTGGACAAGTCACGTAGGCCTTGGGGAACTCTGCAGGTAGTATTTAATGGCAGTCTTTTTTTCCTGCTAGAAATAAGGAGCCTGTGTTATAGCTATGAAGCTTTTTCACAGTTAGAGGGCTCTTTGGAGCACCTGGTGGAGTTCAGACAGTAAAATCACTCTTGATAAGAGCAATCCAAACTATTGTCCTCAGCTAGGACAACCACAGTAGTTTTAGCCATTGAATAAAAATTGCATGGGTATCTTTTTTTCTCTTCCCTTATTTTTCCTCCCGTTGCCCAGCATTGCTTAGCAAGTAGCTGGGGAGGCAGACTTGATAGAAACTGAATATGTACTTTTGGTAAAACACGAGCAGATGGAAATGCTTAGCCGGGTATGGTCTGATGACAGTGGGTTAATGCAGATTGATTCTGTCACCATGTGCCAACCTGAGACCTGCTCCAGGGGGATCTCCGGAGACCCAGCAGGAAATGGCACAGCAGACAAACACTGACCATGATTGATTCCATCTCAGTGTGCACTGGGCTTATCTGGCAGATCAGGCTCGGGCTTGGGTTATGTCGCTCATCACGGCACAGGCAGCTTGTCTTGAGACTGAAGTGGTTGTTCTTTGCCCAAAGTTGACTTGAGCCCACATCACTCCTGATGTGCTGAGAGGGGCTGGAGCCACTGCAGGCTGGTGCATAAAATCATAGGAAGAAGGTATAGAAGTGTTCTATTAAGTATTTCTTAAAGCTGTAAAATTTTAGAAAATTGCACTTAAAAGGTATTGATGTAGGAACACATCCCAGTGTTGTGTGGTGGGGCTGGAGTTGTGTTTGATATGAAACAAGCTGTGGAGACCATCAGTGCTGCCACAGTGAGTCACAGTGACAGTGTGTGGCCTCGGGTGGGAAGTGGTGTTGGGAGGTTTCTCTGCTTGGGGCTTGCTTTTTCCCTAAAACGTTAGATTACTGTTCATACAGGTACAAGCAGAAATGTGAGTGGGCTGTAAACTTGGTTTGCTGGATGGCTGTCATGAGGACAGCCCGTTCTCCTGCACGGATTGAGGGGCAGTTGTACGTGGAGTGGGTTTTAGTGCCATTGAGTGGCGTTACGGGCGTTGTATGTGCTCAGGGACGTTGTTCATCGGGGACTTGGTGCTTCTGAGGTGGTTCATCAGGGAGCGTGGGGCTTCTTCAATCTTTTGAAATTTAGCTTTGAGGATGTGATATGCCAGACTTCTTAAACAGAAACTAAAGCAAGGGGCTCTTCGTGTTTCTTGTGTAGCAGAGGAATTAATTCCTTTTCCTTACTTGTGATTCAGACGGTAAGTAGTGCATTTTCTGGTTTTGCTTCAGGAGGAAAGTTTGCTTATGTAGTTTAAATCCTTTACTTCTGCTTCTCACTGTTATTGCTTGGGTAGGTTGGGAAATGTCTTTAATGAAGAGTTTCATGGGCTTCTTCTCTATTAACCTTTGAACTTCATGCGGTCTTCTCCTTCTCTCTTTGTTTGCTTAGCTTTACAGAGAGTTACTGAGTTGCTTCAAAGGAAGTAATTCAGTAACTAACTCATTAAAATAAACACCTCCTTCTGTTTTAATGAGCTGTCTGCCAGGGATCTGGGGAGTACTTGTTGTACAGTCTGTTTGACTTGTGAAGCTGGAAGATGGCCTCTGCTGTCCATTGGTAGAAACGCAAGACAGGTTTTCCCAGGGGTTGGGGCTGCCTATCCTGTGTGTGAGGCTAAATTTTGCAAAGGTTCAGGAAACAAACTGTCTAAAAGCAGCTTTTTTTTGTTTAAGTTAGAGGGTGCATAGTAGAACTCTAAGACTAACTGTTGACAGCGGCAAGATTCTTCATTTGTCATTCTACGCTTCTAACCCATCACGTATATTGTGTAATTGTTTATAACTGGGTAAAATCTGTTGAAGTGGAACCCAGGCCTGGCTCTCCCTTTCTCAAATGTTCTCCCTTCTCCACTCAGACCAAAAAGCAGCCGTGGTATAACAGCACGCTCGCCTCGCGACGCAAGCGCCTCACAGCTCATTTTGAGGACCTAGAGCAGTGCTATTTTTCCACCAGGATGACTCGTGTCTCAGGTGAGTTCCTCCTGCGTGGCGTCCCACTGTTGACATCAGTTACCTCTTGCAGTGCCCAGTTCTCAGGAAAGCCTTGCTTTTGAGAGAGCAGCCTCCTTGCATGGGAGCGTGGCTGTACATATTTATGTGTTACTCAGATCATCCCATTTTGCTTTTCTTGACTGATCTTTTGAAGTTGCTAAATTTTGAAAACTTAATCCTGTCACTTTGGAGAGGCACGTGTATTGCTTTGTAATCCTGTACTGTGAAGGGCAAAACCCACAATAAACAGTTTCTCTGGTGCTCGTTCTGAAGATGCAAATGCCTGAAAGCAATGGTTGGGTTGTCTTTCCGCTAGATGTAGTATAAAGCCAGTAGTTAAAAACAGTGCTATTGAAATGCTACAGAGGTATAAACTTAAATTGATAAATTCTCCTGTATTTAGCATGCAATAGGACACTTGGAGGTTATCCTTTATGTTGTCTAGATTGAGTCTTGGTTAACAAATGGCTTGAAGTATAGAATCTGAGTGTGCAGCAGGGCTGTTGTCCCATGGGGCACACCTTAGATTTAAGGCTTGTTTTGTAGAATTAGCAGCTGTTTTTAAAATTGCCTAAATTGCCTCATTCATAATTGAGTAGCAGTGTGACAGCAGCAAGAGTAATTGTTACCCAGTGGATGGATGGTTCTTAATTACATGACAAGATTTGGAAGATTTTAAGAAATGAGGGGGTCAAACGAATATGTCTTGAGGGCGAGGAGGGTTGTTCTACAGCCCCTCTGGGGAAGAAACCAGCTTGGGGAAGAAAGTTTCAGGCAATGGACTGTGGCAGCCAAGAGATTTGCAGCACCAGGCTGTGAGCTGGAGCCCATATCAAGTGTGACAGACTGCAAGGAGAGCAGCCAGCCCTCAGGGGGTGGGAGAAACCTCTTAGGAACATTAAGGACCCAGGAAGAGGTTGCTGCAGCAAGACATCTTTATGTATAACCTTTGGAAGGTAAGGACCAATCTCCGGGGGCGCAGATCAGCGGGAGAGCTGGGGTAGAAACCCCTGCGTTTTTCTTCTCCATGAATTTAGTTTAAGCTTTAGTCCCTTTAAAACAAATAAATAAAAGATAATGTTAAAAAATTAATAAATGGCTTTAAGTTAGAAGTGTCTACAGCTTCTACCTGCTTCAGAGCAGTGGCTGACTCAGTTCTCATTGTGCACAGCAAAATGATTTTAACAGGGAACGCAGCACATGGAGAGGTTGCCTCAGGAGCTGGAATATTGGAGAAGCCCATTGTATGTGTCCAGGCAGTTCCCTGTGAAGTGCCAGCAGGTGCTTTGCAGAATGCAGCTCTTCGCTGATCACACTGAGACCTCTCCGTGCAGTGCTATCTTGGTGATGCATAACTGTGTTTATGTAAAAATAATACTTATTAACCAAGGATAACGAATGGGGCTCTTCCCAGCATTCCCTTGTGGAGGACATCTTTCTTCATAATTGGAACTATAAATATGAATGCGGTGAAACCGGTTTTTTGTATTCATGTGTGTCAGCTGCACCAAGAGCAGAGGATTTGCGAGTGCAGGTTTTCTGCTAAATAAGGAATAACCTATGATACTTGATTAAGTTTTCCTCTCTTAAATCATTCCTGCGTTTTGACACATTTTAAATAGGATTTAATGTGGATTTAAAGCTTTTTGAAAGCAGTGCCTCTGACTGTTGGAGGAGGCAGTGGAGACATAATATAACTGTAATTATCAAATGGCCTTGCACTTTGACGGGGGAAATGTCTTGAGAAATAACATTCGGTTTTCCAGGCACAGATAGAGAATAAATTATAGGAGGACTGTGTGCTTGATCTCTAAATGAGGGAAATGGAAGGGTAGCAGCTATTTGTCCCTATCATAGTGTCAAATGAGAAAACAGTCTTTGAAAAAACACTGAGTGATGTTTATGGGCTGCTTCTCAAGCTGTTTTCTGTAGTGGTCAGGTGCTGATTTAATTTGGAGCAGCACTTTGTTCATTTTGCCCCTTTTGATCCATCTGACGTGGGTAATGTATGTGCTCGTACCCTTAAACATGCTAATTACTGCTAGCCTTCAATGTTCCTTTATATGATCAAACATTAAACAGCATATAAGGGACACTTTAAAATGCCTTACAAGTGTAGAGATAATAATTTCTGATGGCAAGGAATTACCAGGGTGCAGAAAGTGATTACTCTCTCTGTGTTTTCCCACAAGAAATCACAGCTGGGTTTTGCTTTTAGAGACCAACCTCTTACTTTTTTCACCCCAGTGTTTCCAAACCTTTCTAACAAGTGGATCATGTCACTTCCTTATGCTGCTGATAAGGATGGCTTAGCTAGTGGGTGGAATTTGATTTCAGTGGGGGGTGTGTGTGTGGTTTCTCTGCTGCTACAGCAGGTGCTGTGGTGGAACAGGAGACAAGGGGTGCAGTACCTGTAAACCAGCAGCTCTAGTTCCCCTAAAATGCACTGGTGCAAAAAGATAAAGCGAAGGTAGGAGCGCTAGAGGAGGATTGCTGCAAGTTTTTGGGGCTATTAGAAAGCTTGAAGGCTCTACCTGATGTTTGACTGCAAACCCTTGATGTACTGGGAACCCAGACTTGCCCATGCGGCATCGCTGTAAGTTAAGAATTTTCCCTTATTTACAAAATACTAAAATTCTAAATGGTTAAAAAAAGAACTATGTTCCTACCAAGAGAAGTTGGGACTTCTGAGAATTCAGGGAATGACTTTCAACTATCTACACTGCAATTTACTTTTAACTTTCATAGTAAACTGTTCCATTTCCCACAGAATATTTATCATCATTATTCAAGCTGGCTCAATTTCACCTTGTCTGCTGAAGGTCATAATTTTCACAAAATTTCTAGTACAGGGAGCATTCTGGTTTCATGCTTGTCTTCCTTCTCCAGCCCTGAAATGGTTCTCCCTTAGCTCTGTTGCTTTTGGAATAACAAGACAAGTATTTTTTTACTAAAAGTATTTTGAATGTAATTGACACCAAATGCAGACATATTGTAACAGAACAAGGGAGAGGAATATACTTTCAGCTCCATAGAGAGCTAGACATGTCTTTTACAGTGCATTTTGATATGCTTAAAGGTTTTCTGTTAATAATCTATATGGCCCATGGGCTCTGAATGTGAATAAAATAGATGAGCTTACCAGGAAAGCTGCATTTGATTTCTAGGCAGATTCTCAGCGCAGTATGTTCACCCAGCATTGCAGTGGAAAGACTTCATCTGTGCTCTGAAAAATTGTAGTGCCTTCAGGGAATGCAAGAGGTGTGAGAGAGCCTGGTTTTGACCAAGAGTCCTCCCCAAATAACAAGCAGCGGTGATATGAAGACATATCTTGATTATTTTTTTGTTTTGTTTACTGTTGAGTTGATCTTCTTCCTCTGTTTCTGCCCTGCCCTATGCTGCTGCCTCTCCCTAGATGACAGCAGAACCACCAGCCAGCTGGACGAGTTTCAGGAGTGTCTGTCCAAGTTCACGCGCTACAATTCTGTCCGACCCCTGGCAACGCTGTCCTACGCCAGCGACCTCTACAATGGCTCCAGCATAGTGTCCAGGTAAGGCCCACTGTGCTTCTGATGACATATCTCCTATGGATACAGGCGGAGTTAATAACCCACAGTAAACCAGTCGTGGTCTGTACAGGTGCCACACTTTGCACTTGCTTCCCAAAGCTAGTTTTGTGATTGTGGGGGTGGTAATTTTGTGACTGTCACTGATCTGTGAAGGCACTCATGTACCTTTTATTCTTGTTGGTGTTGGTCAAGGCCAAATCCAGAACCTTTGAGGTGGCAGTGAGCATCAGCAGCTGTTGTACAAAGCCTGTTGGAGGCTCAGGCCTCTTTGTGTTAGTTAATTGTGTTGCAAGTGATGCAGTTTTAGCGTTTTAAAAACCATCAGTCTTGCTTGGTAATTTTAAGAATCTGTGGTGGGTTTGCATTTTAGCGGTGGATCCAGTCATAATGGCAAATAATAAAAAGCTGAGTTGTTTTTAGCTGTGATTGCTTGAAGTTTTGGGCATTGGAAGCTCTGCTTGCAGTGTTAAACACTGGGGAGGGGGTGGTTGTGGTAAAGCCAGCGTGACAGCTTCGTTCTTGCCAGCAACAACTGTATGGAGTGTTCATGTCCTGCGTGCTGCTGCTGAAGCTTCTCTGAGCCTCCTGTGGACCAGTTTGGACACTCTACTGGTGAAATCCTACTGACTCTTTCAACAGAATTAGTTTCTTCTGGTTCAGCTCTGTGAACCAGCTCCCTTAGGGATCAGGCTTGAGAGCACTCGGAGAGGCTGTGACTTGTCAACAGCCCTAACTTTTAAACTGGTTTCCCCCTTACCCTGGGAATTTGCTTAGTCTGTGGTGGCTTGTTTTGTAGCTCCTCGTGGTGGAAGAAAATGATGGAACATGTTAACTGGGAAATCTCTTCTGCATGGCATATATGCAGGACCCATCAGCTTCTTCAGGCACGTTTCACTAATTTAAATGTTTGTTCACAGCAATCTTTTGAGAGAGAGAAGTAGTAACCTTGTTTTATACATGGGGATCAGGAGATCCAAAGAGACCGTACTTGAAGTCTTGAAAGAAACATCACATGGACAAGATAAATTTAACTTGGATTTTCTGAGCCTTGATCTAGTGCCTTGTGAAGGGGCCATTTGGGCAGTGACAGAACAGTTCGAATATTTGTTGAAAGACCCCAAGAAATTTGTACTCTGTGAAGAAATGGAGGCATAGGTAGCATAGAATACATATTTTGTTTAAAGCAGCATCGATTCTCTAACTACTGCAATATGTAGCAGGAATGTATAATGTCCGACTTCGCCACAGAGGTCAGAGCACAATAATCAGGGATCTGACGTATATTTAACCTGCACTGATTGGGTTCACACTTGCTGCAATGAAATGCAGATGGGAATCTCACTGCAACGTAGACAAACTTCCTCAGCTTCCAACTTCAGCCCGGATTGGATTGTGCTCCTTTGCCCTTTCTTCTCCTTGACATTCTGCAAGAGAAGCATTTTTGTGGTATTTGGTTAGAAAATGCTGGAAGGGCACTAAATCACACTCCTGTTTTGAAGGCATTCTAATTCTTTGGTGAAATATGTGTTTGAAAAGTATGTGTGCTCCTGCTAAAATGAAGATACTGTGGGGCCTCCCTCCCAGCCAGTCCTAGAATTGGTAGTTAAATGCATTTCACTGAACAATAACTTAGTTTCCAAATCAGTGTTCTCCCCTGCTCATGCTTTTTTTTTGTCAAAGCATTTGAGAAATTCTTAGGGGTTTTAGCATGTGGGCTGAGTAAGACTGTTCACATCTGAGCACGTCCTCCAGTGCTTTGGTAAAGGAGCACTGCTGAATGTGCTGCTGCTGATACTCTTGTTGGCTTCTGGCTATTCGAACAGTTCCTGTAAAGTCATAATTTGGCAATCAAGAGTTTACACTTAGTATGTTTCGGCCAACATAGAGTCCTGTGTTCACCATTGTTCTTCACCCAGATTAATAGCCTCAAGTTCAGAGAGTCTGTGGAACTAAATGAGGTGTGTGGCTTAGTGATGGCAGCTTAAGGAAATAAGTGCAGCTTTTAGGTACTCACAGATGAGCCGAATCAATTAAGGCACTTAAAAAACAAAACTGTGCTTTTCAAGTGCTCTGAAAAGTTTTATTTATTCTACTGCACTGCCTTTTAAAGGTGTTCCTGGGTATGAAGCAGGAAGCACTGAAGTGACAGAAAGGAAGTCTTGCTGCTTAGCTGTTCTGGTGAGACAATTGGATGTAAATAAGAGGCTACTGTGTAAAAAATCTTTACTTTTTTAGGAAGTATTTTAAAGGGATATTTTAAGTATGCTTAAAAATAAAAGTAGAATTAACCAGAAGTTAAACTTCATTGCAATTTTTTTTTTTAAAGTAAGCTGCTGATACAAATGTGCAGAATACAGGAGTGTTGAGTTTAATTGCTTTAACCCTACATGAAGTTTACACTCTGGACTCCAAAAGATCTGCTGACTTAAAGAGCTTTTTAAGATGTATTAGCTTTAAGTTCATGAAGGAGGAAGATGGGAATTGTCCTTTATCTGCAAAACCTTGATGTTTAGAAGGGAAATAAAGTTGGGTTTATGGTAACAGGGTGAAAAATGTGATTAAAGACAGGCTGAAAAAGCCCTGAAACTGAGTGGCAGCAGTGCTCTCCTGAGCTTCTCGCCACAAGAATGTCTGGACTTCTTAACACTGTATGTTGTGTCCCTGTAAAAATTCTGATGAAACGTTTAGGGAAGCTCCAGCTGCCTTTTGAGATGAGGAGACAAGCCAATCTCTGCTCTCCAGTTCCAGGTTTCCCCAGCCTGGCAGGGAGCTTGCCCGAGGGATCAGTGCAAGACTGGTGCCCAAGCTGTGCATCTTCCACCACGGGCTTAAGGCTTTATTTGGGAACGTGCACACTCTGAGATTATAAGCCCAGTGAGGGAGAGCTTCCTAACCTTGCTCAGGAACGTGTTCACAAGAAAAATGTCATCCCTCTGTCCTTTCCCCCTTATTTGTTTCAAGAACAACAGATGATCAGAGAAGGATGTTCAAGGCGTTGTGATTGCAGGTGGCTCAGTTTTGCTGCAGCATCAGGAGGACCTGCAGCACGTTTGCAATATGAACATGTACCTCAGTGTGCTAAATGGCTTTTTAATACACTCAGCTCTATTAAGTACAAAGTGTTTACACGGTTTTCACAGGTATATTAAGTTTTGTTAGAATTGGGCCAAGGAATAAATTTTCCATTTATTATGCCCCTAGACAGAGCTGTTGTCAGAGCTTAACTTTCCTTCTCTCTTTTGGCAGTGGCAGTAAATGTTAAGGCTTTCTTTTAAAGATGAGTCTGTAAACTGCTGCGTTAGCATTACAATGATTTATGGAGAAAATTGCTTTACCACTGTCAGAGGCCTTCAGAGAATAATGTGGCAGTCTTTCATATTTGAAAAAAAAAAAAAGGAACAAAAAAGAGAGAAATACATTACAGCAAGATGTCTCTTGGAAACCTGAGTATCAGGGAGCTGGTTCTCCCTGCTCTGTACTTCCCAGCTCTGGTGGGAACATGAATGTCTTTATTTTAAATTGTTCTCAGTTAGGTTACCGTTTCTCTGAAAGATGCCATCCAAAGGGGGCTGGATAACCAACACTAAATATATTTATCTAAAGGCACAGTGATTTACAGAGTGGAAAACAAACAACTTGTGGTTTTGGCTGCTAAAACCTTACTCAACTGGTGTTGAATCCTGATCCAGTGTTCAAAAACTGGCTCTTTCCTTTGGTGTCCCTTATTCTGTGTATTTCATCGCTTGCTGTTATTCTATTGCCTCTCAGTAATGAACAAGATGTGAAGAGGCTTCTCTTAGATTTAATTGCACTGTTTGGATGCTATTTCAAGATTGCATTTTTGTTTGTGTTGACCCTTTCAGTAACACGACCTGAAATCTTTTCTTCAAAGGTGAGCTTGAAAGAAAAAAAATCCATTAGGAGTGAGGTTTTTCATGTATTCATTGAACCATTCTATTTTTCTGTTCCCCTTTTTACTGTGGACTGCAATTACTTGTCCATATAAATTCTCAGATCCAGACTTTAACAAGATACCTTTTAGTTCTGTGTCGACCATATAAAGCCCCCTTTTCCCTTTTTATTTATTTTTTTCACTGCTTGGGCTGGCCAGGATTAGATGAGCCATTTTATTAGGTTTGTGACCAGCAATGTTTCTATCTTGGTGGTAAAGATAAATGAAGGAAATGGAAGTGGGTTTATCCTTCACAGGATTATGTTTCAGAGTGCAGCAGATGCTGTTCCATGAGAAGATGAGAAATGAGGAGGGCTGGATTTTTCTTATAGCCTGTTAAATAAATCATTTTTTAAATGGATTCTTATTTACAAGTGGCAGCTCAAAACTGTGAGTGGATCTGTCTTACTTGAACTGTTCCCACAAGTAGAAGGAAGAGAGAAACGCTTGGACAAAGAGACTTAAGCTGCAGAATGGCTAAGGAAACTTGAAGCATAATTCCCTGAACCTGCTTGAAGGTTGTGCTTGTCCTGTGGTCCTTTTACCTTATTTCATCTGAGGTTTTGGCCTGTAGACCAGAGTTTGTCTGGGGCTGAAATGGGATTTTAAATTAGAGTTGAGTGAAGTGCAGAGCCATCATTCCCATCGTTTTCTCTGGAGTGCAGAACTGATACATTTGCTGGTGCTACGTAAATGTGGTCTGAGCTCCTTGAGCAGAAGCTAAATGTGACCCGTACCCAGCAGAAGGGTCATAGAGGTGTCGGTTCTGATCTCCACATTCAGAGTTCAGAGGCTCAGCCCTGTAATGTAGCCCTCTCAGTCCCCAGGAAGGGGCTGCTGGTACCCAAAGGGCCTCTGACGCCAGAAAAGAACGTATTTTCTCTTGACCCAAAAAGCAAAAACCGCCTGGTGACCACGGCAATGCCGCACAGAGAGGTTTGTTCTTCCATCAGCCGAAGGGCTAAAACTTGAATAACTTGACATTGGCAAGTTAATGAATGGAAGTTGCATGGCCACCAGTGGGACCGTGTTTTTTTTCCTACTAATTTGAGACTATTTGGTAGTAGGAAGATCTTTTTCCCATTAAACTCTATTAGTACTTCAAGCCTGTCTCCATCTGCAGATAATTCAATGGGAGTTTTTACCTGGATTTCAACTTTATGAATTTTTATAAATGGCCTGTTAAAAGCTGTCTGTTGGTGAATTTGGGATTTGGCTTTTAAACAGTGTTTTAAATAGTGATTGTGCTTCAGGTCTTTAATTTTTTATCTATCTTGAAGACACTTCTGTGCAGTTTCCCTAAACAGTTTCCATTTCTTGGCAAGTGTCTTGTAGCTGTCCCTGGCTCAGCATGGGGCAGTCCAGCTTTGGAGTGGGCTTCCCAAAGAGGTGGTGTGAGCTCCACCCTCGGAGTTATTCAAGAACAGGCTGGAGAAAGCCCTGAGCAACCTGGTCTGACCAAAGAGCTGCCCCTGCTCTGAACAGGATATTGGACTAGAGACCTCAAAGTCTTGGGGACTCTATTTGTGATAAGGGTATATGATCAGATCACTAGAAATTTGACAGTTCTGTCCTCACTTTCTACTGAGCATCTTCCTCTGGCTTTAAGTTTTAAGGAGGAACTCCTTATATGATTTGTGTAGTGAAAAGGGAATTTCACCCCTACAAACTTTGAGATCCCTGCTTACAATTTCCATAGGATTGTATTTAGTAGATTTAAAACTGGTGGTTTTTGTTTGTGTTTTGTTTTTTTTTAAAGCAGCTTTGTGAAAGTGCAGGAACTCAAAATGGATGCTGTGGTGTCAGGGGTGTCCTCCGAGAGATTAATACTCGGGGACAGGAGGATGGTACCATGTGAAAATTGCATTGCATCATTGCACCCGCCCTTCTTGGCTGATCAGGATGGAAATCTTCTCAGTGAGGCTGCAGGGTAGCTGCCCTCCTGTCCCTCCTGATGTCCATGAGATAATGGCTGTCATCAGGCAGTAGTGCTGTGTCTTGGCCTCAGGAACTGCAAGCCATGAAAGCTGTGGTTTCACAGCATCTCCTGAACAGAATTCCCATGCCAACGGTGTCTGTAAAAGGCAAAGACGGATTTCTCTTAATCCCCCCCAATTTTATAGCTTTCATTCGACACTGGGTGTTGATACAGTGAGTTCTTGTTTCTGCTTGACGAAACAAGCCTGTTATTAATAGAAAATGGATTTCTGTAGCTTATTACAATATTCTTTTAATTTTCTAGCTATATTTGTTGGAAGAGCCTGAATTTGCTAGGAGCTAATGATCTGAAAAGCGTTAGCATGCCTTTGGATTTTTTTTTTGTTTGTTCCTTCCTTGCTTACTAGAGAAGTTAGTCTGTTAAATGGTAGGTAGTTGAAAAAATATAATAAGGTAGTGTGTTAAAGCATGCAAAGATGTATGGTGTGGGCTTAAATGCTTCTGAGAATAAACCTTACAAGCAGCTCAGCCTGGAGAAGAGGCTTGAGCTCATGATTATTAATATGATATCATTTGTATTAATAAATACAGTCTCTAAGTCATGTTTGGGATTTATGTGGTGTGTAGTTGTTTTGTAGAATAAGGTAATAAATAGAATAAGTTATGAAGTGGTGCTTATGTTCTCACAGGATTATATACAAGTGTGTGCAGACATTTGTGCTAGTGAAGATGGAAGGCAGATGAAGTTTCTCTATACGAGGCTGAAATTAAGGTTATACACAAACTGTTATTTAGAAAAAATAAAGGTGCTTAAGGGACAGCATTCAAAATACTGATGAAATAAGATTCAAAATGCCAACACAACAAATCTCCTGAATCAGACTTGTCAGTTGGATGAAAAATGCTTCAAATGATGTTTTAACCTCGTTCCATCAATACCAGGCAAGCAGGAGCACTGCAGTTAATTGCCCCAGCCCATCCTTTGGCTCATCTGTGGCGTATGGACTCGATGTTTAGGAAAGCTGCTGCCCTGCCTTGTGGTGCCTGTTGGATTCAGATGAGGAGTGTGAAGAGGTTACTGTCTCCAGCTGTCCCTCCTGCTGCTCTGCAGGGTGTCTGGCAGAAGAGCCGATGGCAGTGTCAGGCAAATTTGGAGACTGGAGTTACAGGGTGGGAGGGTCGGGGTGGTGACTCGTCTGGTGAAATGGGACCTCTGGCAGTGTGGTCAGCTGGAGACAAACGTTTTCAGCTGCTGCTGTGAAATCATGGAGGAATCATGAATTGGAGCTTATGGACTGCATTGTTTACAGTCCTAGTATTGATGGAGGTCCCTCTCTCAGATCTGGTTGTGCCCTTGCCTCTTCAGCTCTGTCAGCAGCTGCCTTGCTCAATTTTCAAGAAACAAAATTCTTGTTGATATAGCAATAAATGGGGTGGTATGGAAACAAGCCCGCAAGCTTCTGAATCGCCTTGTGTTCAGAAGGTGCTTCAGTATCTATCACAACTGATTGAGCTCCATCCTACTTAGTGGTGTAATCCTGAAGAGATGGTACTGCTGTTCAGGCAACCTTCCAGGTTGTTGTGGAGCAGGGTTTCCCCCCTCAAACTTCCTTCTTAGACTGCTTGGGCAGAGGCTGCCGTCTTCTGTTCCAGCTGAACACGAGGAAGAACTTCTTTGCTGTGTGGGTAACAGATTGCCTGGAGAGGGTGTGGAATCTCCCTCACTGGAGATATTTCGGAACAGCCTGGATGCAATCCTGCGCTCTGGGATGACCCTTCTTGAGCAGGGAGGTTGGACCAGATGACCCCACCAGTGTTTCCTTCCGACCTTACCCGTTCAGTGATTCTACTCTGGAAATGTTTCCCAAGCTTGAAGGCAGCTGAGTATGTTTGGATACTTGTGCTGTCTCCCACCCCAGTATTTGGCAGTGTTGGGGCTGTGCTCCAGCTGCTGTCAGAGCTGTTCAGAGCCCACTGCGTATCAGCCCAGTTGGGTGAAATGGCAGATCCTGGGGTTACCCGAAATACTGCGGCAGGCAGACTGATCCTTTGGCTGGAATTTTAAACAGCGTCATAAGAAACATTCTGCCTTTAACCGTTGGCATTTTTAGTTAACGTTTCCCTACTCCAGCTTATTTAAAGCGGTGTTTGTGGAAAAACTGAATCTAATCCTCATTAACTTGCATGGTAGCTGTTTGCAGCGGCTTTGGCTCATTGTACTTCTTTGGATCTGGCATGGAAAAAGCCTGGGATTGTCGTCATCTTCTCTTCAGCATGCAGAAGAGCATCGCCTCGCAGCAAAGTGGCTTTTTATCAATACGCTTTATGTTTGGTTGCTTGCAGAATTCAGCAGTTCCCTATAGGTTTTCTCATCATTAGTGCTAATTAAGCCAAGTTCCCCTGAATGCATATATGGAAAAAACCTTGTGCAGTAGAAGAGGATGTCTCTAGCTGTAGTCTTTCAGCCAAGGCTGGGAGTCTGCTGTGGCTTGCTGAGAGATTTTGTATTTAGAGGAGATTTAGGTTCATGGTAACTTCCCTGCAAAGTAGAGAGGGCCATGGTTCTGAAAAGGGAGCTTTTGCAAGGAGCCCAATTAATCTCATAGCATATAGTATATGCTCTCATTGGGTTTAAAAAAAAGAATGACTCTGTTTTATCTAGCGATGACAAAGCATGAAAGTAGCTCAGGGTTTGATTTCTGAGCTGTGAGATGGATCTAAGCCTGCCAAACCTCCCCGATTCAGGCTTAATATTCTCCTTTAAACAAGCTCTTTATGGAACGGGCGCACTGCGAAGTGGCCTCTGTTAGAACTGATGGCATTTCATTACACGTAAAAGGGTTTTTGTGAGCATGAAGTGGGCCTGGAACTAGGTCTAATGACATTACTTTGTTAATGCGGTACCTTTTTATGCCTTCCTCCAAACGGAGCAGAACAGGCCTCCAGGCTACTGTTGGCTGTAAGAAAGATCCTGAAAGTGTGACTGCACCATGGCTGCTGCAATGATGTCTTCCCAAGGGAGTCTGGAGCTGAGGACTGTCCTTCCCTTGCAGTGAAGGCTTTGATGGGCTGCCCTAACACCCTTCCCTGTCTGTTGCCCAGATATGGGGCGGGGGGAGAGGTAATCAACACAGAGATGACTTTCTGGTGTCTTGTATTTATGCTCCAAATAGAGGTTTGCTGAGGGGGAGTGAGTTCTCTTCAGGTGCTTGGAGTAGGCACAGTGGTTGGGGGAGGGTACCCAGGGTGCATTCAACAGCAGCTGGTGCTGCTGGACCCGGAATGTCCCAAACAACTCCCAGGAATGGAATCAGACTGAAATAGTTTGGGATCCTCTGTCCCGTGGTTTTCCTTAGGCATCCATTAGGCTTGAATTTGATCTACTGAGAGTAGCCAAGGCAACCTTACCTTGATGAGAGGACAAATCTGGAGATTTTTTGGTAGCCTGGGAGTCACATCCAGGTCGAATTAATGAGACTTTTTTAAGGATGAAGGTGGTTTTCTCTCTTATAGAGTGACTTTGAACAGTAATCTAATTTATACATTGAACTTATCTATCCATGTAACAGTCTAGAGAATCAACGTTTTCTTCTCTAAGTGGTCCTTTCTAACTAGAGATTGCAGTAACCTCTCGGGGATCCTGATATGCTTGCTCAGTTTATATTTTGGAAAACATTTGGCAGCATGGGAGTTTGAGTCAGGAAATATATTCTCCAGTGGTGGTGTGTCCTTGTCCCTGTGGCACAGGTTAAAGGCTCTGTCATAGCAGCAGTGACCTTACTTAGGCGATGCTCTGTAGTAAGGAGTAACTAAAGCAACTGTTGCTTTATTAAAACTAACAAACAAACCTCACAAAACTCACCGCGTCTTATTTGGTCACTCACAGCTTGAGCAAAACAGTCTCCTGATACTGAAACTTCATATGCTTTGTCTCAGTAACTCTTGGTTTTGTGTGACAAAATTTAGACTTTGAGCTGATGGAACACAAAATTTGAGCACTTTAATAGCAGCTCCCTGTGCCTGAATATAGCTTTGTTTTCAAAGACCACAAATTAGTATGCTCTTGCATGCTTAGTGACACTAATTGCTTTACTTTAAAGTATCAGTCAGCTGTAAAAATGTTCTCTCAGGTGTGTGATAATAATGCCAATCTCTGTATTGGTCCTAGGTGCTGAGCAATCTACATTGGTGCCCACGGTGTTGAATTGTAACCTAAATTTCTAACCTTTATTTCAATGCCTCAAAATGGGCATTGGAAAGAGGTAGCCAGGCTATAAAATGGGGGACTAGAGATTGCTAGAAGTGACAGAATATCCCTTGGAGGCCAGGGAGTGAAAGAACAAAGTGAGAAAGACTTTAAGGAAATGTAACTGAAGAGCAAAAGCTGCTGTTGGCATCTCTCCTTCCTCTCAACCGTCAAGTCCCCCATGAGAACAATATGTGTGTTGCAATGAAATATGTGACCATGGCAAGATATGAGTTGGGGTTAGAGACACAGAAATAGAAACAGCACCAGGTCGGGTAGAGGTAGAATTGAAAGGCTTTGGTATATTCAGGGAGGAAAATATATGTGCATGTGTATACGTATATATAGTTCCTTGAGGGGGCTGAGTCATCCACTTTGGGGAAATGGCAACTCCTACGGTCACAGATCTTGTTTCCAAGTCAGGGCTGAGGCATTTAATATTATAGTAGCAATTGTACAGTGTGTGTATGGAAAGGGGAGAGGAGCAGGTGGCTGCACACCTTCAGCTGAGACTAGTGATGCAGTTAAAGGCAAGTGCAGCAGATGAAGCCCCTGAGTTGAAGGATTAGGTACAACATGTACCTGTAAATCTTTGGTAGGGACCAGTTGTGCATGGGTTGCTGTTGTCAAGTTTACTCTACCACCATCATGTCCTGCAGGAGTAACTACCTGGAATGTGGTGTTGTTTTACAAGTGTAACTGGGAAGGAGGAAACCCTCATTTGTCCCAAATCAATCTTCTGGTGAGTGCCTCCTAGTTCTAATGTGACTTGTTGAACACAAGTCTTGCTGTTGCCTTGTTCATAACCCTTACGGTAAGGCAGCTGCTCTGTTCCTTTAATCAATTTAGTTGCCCATCTGTATGCATTCCCAAACTCCAGCTCATCCTCCTGGGATGCAGAGAACAACTGCACACACCATCAGGATGCGAATGCAGCAAGGCTTTGCACAATGGCAGAACTGCTAAATACTCATTCTTTACTCCTCCCCTGCTGCTCTACCCCCAACGCCAAGCCAAGCTTCCAAGCATGTTTCAGAAGCAATTTATTTTGTAATTCCATTTGTTAGCTCTGAGTGCTCTCCAAGGTCACAGGTTTTAGCATTAAAATAAAGCAATTGGTTTGTAATCTCACAGATTGGGAATAAAGATAAGCAGCAGAGAAACCAGAACCCTTGAGGATGTGTTCATTTTTCTAGCAGCTCTTAGTGGTATTTCCATGGGATGTTGGTCATCAACTTCTTAGGAAAATGCAAACGGTGATTTGGGACATGGAGATGTCTCTCTTTGATTTTGCCTAGAACAAAACAATCAGATCCTTTCAATTTGATTTCTGCAAGTAATTCTGCTGCACATTTGTAAAGCTCTTTCAAATATCAAGGAGTTCATGTGTCCCCGAAAGATTCTTTATAGAAATTCAGCTAGTCTTTGTTGCTCAGAAATGTGGAGTTTGAAAGTAAGTTAAAAAAATTCAAAAGGAACAATTGCTAATTGTTTTTAACAAGCACATCTTTGAGGAGCAAGGACCAGTGCTGGTCCAAAAGGTAATTTCCTATTATTTCCTATTATTGTGTTGCATGTCTCCATTGTGCTAATGATGAATTCACTTGGACTGTAGAAATGCATCACCTGCAAAGCAGAATGCTGTCGTTCTGAGCTGTCTTTTGACAAAACCAAACTAAGTTCTCTGGTGAATTTTCAGATAGATAAGCTTGTGTATAAGCAAGCGCTTACCCTGACGCAAAGACTTCAGCAGCGAGTGACAGGAATACCATTGAGCCAGTTAAATGCAAATAGGCCTGGTTTAATGCTAAATGTATTTAAAAGACTAGCAGGAAAAAGCATAAAAATAGCTGTTGCTGTGCTAGAGGGCTATTTGTCCTAATGCTGATTAGTCCAGGCGGAAGCAGAGCTTTGCAAATACTGGGAATAGTTTTATATGGTACGTAATGCACTAGACGAGATACTTGGATTGTTGCTATTTTTCTTTGTAAATCACTAGCAGAAGGTGAGAACACTTGTACCAGGACTGTGCACAGGGGATGGAGGCCAAGGTGCAGGTGTGTGTGTTGGGTCCACCTTCCTCTCTCACAGCAATGAATGTCTGTGACAGTGGTGGTTTCTTTCTGCATCCTTTTTTCTCCCTGCAGTGTCTTTGCTGTTTGAAGGTCGCAGGACTGACAATCAATTCTATTGCTTAATGCTTTTTATTATTTCTTTAATGATGTGTTAACTTCTATGGATATGTTGAAATACTCATTTGTTATGTCTACAGAATGTTTCCATTTAAAAAAAAAATTTGAATTAATGCTAGAGAAGCAAACCCACCCCAGGTGAGAAAGGTTCTATTCTGTTCTAATAACTTGGCTTTTTACCAGACATTGTAATACATGTTTTTCAGCAGAAGGCTGAGGGTATAAATTGAATCCAGGTAGATGAATCACTGCCATCAGTTTAGTTGTGCTTTACCTGAATCCACAGGGCAGGGAGCAGGAGCGGAGACAGCGGTTCAATTAAGATTGTGGTACAAGTAAATCCATTGTATTGTTACAGAGGCTTTGGATTATAAAATTCTTCCATGGGACAGGGTGAGCTGACAAGACAAGACAGGCCTGAATGGTGTTTTCATCCTGTTTGTATAAAAAGTGATTTTGACTACTGTAGATCTGGGGAAGGGGGAGAGAGCAATCTGGCTGCTTAGATGACTTCTTTCCCTCTCCTGTTTTATTTAAATAGCTGCCTGCATGCTTGCTAAATCCCCCAGCCATAATCGTGTTCCTTCGTGCGTTTTGGAGGGAGGCTCATGAGTTTTCAGGCTGGACTTGACAAGCTTCTCTAGCGAGCAGTCATGAGTGGGACTGTCGCTTGCCACTGCCTGGGAGAAGTTTAGCTGCCTGAGTTAAAAGGCCATGTTTCAAGCTGCTTTACTGAATTATTTTATACCATCAGACTGCGTATCAACAGTCTTTCCTCTCCGTAGTTTAAAAATAACCTGATGATATCTCCTTTGCAAGGACTTGAAAATTCTGTTGGGGTTTAAATTTATCTTCCCTTAGAAGCATTGCAGTGCCTTCGACTTTTCAGCTGTGCTGGGGAGTAGGAAACTCTTCCTGTTACAGCTATGGGGGCAGCCTGAAGAGCCCTCTCTCTTCTTGTAATTGGTTTAATGCTTTCTAATTGTAGAAAGATACCTTGAATACCCCTGCTCCCAGGATTCTGAATGGGAAATCGGTGTAAACTTAGTTTTTCCTGCGGGCATTAATAGCTTCCTCCCTGGTTCATGAACACTCTGGATTCTTGGCGGGGGGGAAAGAAGTGACAGGGGCAGCAGAGACTGAAATGAATTACTGAGTGTAAGAACCCCAAAAGCAGTAGATTGATTGCTTAGTCAGGAGACTTGAAGAGAGCTGGTTACCGATTTTAGAAAACTGGAGGCTGAGAGCAAATGCTGCCCCCAAACCCTTTCTGGGAGGCGTCCAGCACATCCACCCTGCTCTGCCTGCAGTGCCATGGGCTGCAGGGAGGCAGGAGCTCCTAGGAAGCAGGATTACTCCCCCGACTCGCTAGGTGCCTAACAGACTTCTCTCAAGCCCTTCCGAGCTGCGAAGGTAGCAATGACATTAGCTGTTTATAACCTGCTTGCCCGCCTTTCTCTCGGATGTATTTCATGTACAACCTCAGGCCTTTCTCAATTTGCAGCTTAACTTTGTTATAAGGTGACTGCTTTTACTTTCAACTTCATTGATATCTATTACAAACTTGCCCTGCAGGTCAAGAAAGAAGGCGCCTCTGTTTCCACGAGCAACCCTAAGTGGAAGCCAATGTGCACAGTTTTTACAGTACTGATGATATGTGTTTCAACCCCCTATTGTTACTCAGGGAATTTAGGAGGTTTTTTTCCACAAATACTGGTTTTCTCTGCATTGACACTTGTTAAGTTCACCAAGCTGCTGTATGTGAGAGAAATCAGTGGGCAGTCATGCCCACCACGTTGGTGGTTTTCTGGGAGAGCTGTCAGCTTTGACATTGGGGTACCATGCTGTGTAGATGGTGTAGCTGAACTGGAAAACCTCCAGAGCACCTGAACAAAGATCCTGGCTGCAGGAGAGTAATTGTGCTACCAAAAAATTGGAGATGTGGGTGTGTTGGCAGGGGGTGGATTAGAAAATGATACCTGACAGCAAGAGCTCAGAGCTGTTGGTGTTTGTGCCAGACCTGATCAGGGTGTTCTGAACAGGGTATTTGCAAACTGAAAATTGTTGTTCTCAGCTCTGCCATACTGAGGTGTTTAGGAGGTAAAATACCCTGCTAGTAAGTACGTGTGGTGTTTGACACAGTTCTCAACCTATGCTTTTGTTCCTCAGTATTGAGTTCGACCGAGACTGTGACTACTTTGCCATCGCCGGGGTGACAAAGAAGATTAAAGTCTATGAGTATGGTACAGTCATTCAGGATGCAGTGGATATTCACTACCCTGAGAATGAAATGACCTGTAATTCCAAAATCAGGTAGGCATTGATTTGCGTTTGAACTTAGAGGGCCTTTATTTGTTTTTTCATGTGCAGTAGCTGTTTTGCTTTCTTTATCCATTGTGGGAGTGGAATGGGAAAGGAGGAAAACGGGAGCTAATGGAGATTGGGTGGCACAAGCACTGTCACTTGTGTAGGCTGGGCTCATCCAAGGTAATAACAAGCTCACATATCTGGAGGAGAGAGGGATACAGCGTAGTGAACTGCTGTTGTGTTCCTTTCAAATGCTGTTGGATACCCACTCAAAGTAGTGTATATGTTCCAGGTGAAGTCTTAGCTTGTCTCAAAGTCACCTCTATGCCCAGATCTTCATAACAGCCACCACTTCCTCCACGCTGTCTTCTCTTCACTGACCAGATCCTTTCCATTCTGCTGAGAGGTTGCTGGTCCTCAGGAAATGTGCCTTGTTGGCACCTTCTGCCTAGGAATTTTTGCCTGCCTGAAGTACTGCTGGGCCTCGTAATATCTAACCCTGGAAAAAAGACCTTGCTTCATTCTTTGATTCAGTGCTGCTATCATTACTGTCAACTCATGGATTTATCCTTTTAGATATCTTAAACCAGGGAAATATAGACCACTGTGTCAGAACTTCAGTTGAAAGAATCCAGCTAAATAAATTAAAAATCCTAATTCAAAAACTCTGTTAAAGCTCAAAAGTAAATAATACAGGCGGTCAAACCCATTCAGTATTATAATACAAGTCTCCAGCATCTCTGTTGAACTCATTTGTTTTTATTTGGTACTCTGCATCTTAAAAGCAGTAAAGCACCCACAAAAGTGTAAGTCATAAATTTATGTAACAGTCCAGCTCCCATGAAAACAGTGCCGTGCAACAAGATTAATAATGTTTGCGAGCCTACTTTAGAGAGCAGAAGTCACGCTTCGTTTTGTAGCTGACACATTTCTAAAGATAGATCAGTCATTCCAGTGTCGCTCGTGCTCATTATTCCCAGGAATTGCGTAACACTGTTTTATGAAGGGAAAAATGTAAATGCAGCTGACCCTGGGATTGGCTTTCCAGATGGGTAAAAACAGCCTGAAAGGGATTTGCATTGATAAGCTGTACTGATTATGGAGCTTGTGTTTTGCTGGGCTGGTGAAATGTTCAGCGTTTTTGCCTGAGTCATAGCAGAGTTCACGCTGTTTGTGGAGAGAAGAGCAGGGTAATAGGAGAACCATCCAGCAGTCAGTCAGTACCTGTCGTGGGTTTGCAAAGGTCCCCCCTCCCTGGGGGGCTGTAAGTGGTTTGTCCAGGTGAATTTCCGGAATAAAGCCAATCAGAAGTTTTGGTGACACCTTTGCCAATTACGTCTTTAAGAAAACGGAAGAGAAGGTTGTGGCGCAGATGAAATTGGGAGCCATGTAGGAGAGAGGTATCAGGCCCCAAGTGGGGGCCAGGCCTCTCTCCTCCCCCGGCCCTGGGCCAGGGGTAGGAGCAGCACTGAAGCCCCCCTGACCAGATGTGTAACAGGAGTGAAGAAAAACAAAACCTTAAAGAAGAACTTAGGCAGGGCTGCTGCAGAAAGAATTCCAACCAGAGAGAGAGCGGAGCCTTCAAGGTCAAACCTGGCAGCAGCAGCAACTGGAGGGAGAAGCTGCGAAGGGGGGGATGGCTCCTTCTCCCCCTCCCTCTCTCTCTCCGTTCAGCAGGGAAAAGACTGAAATCTAAAAATCCCTGCTGCTTGTGGAAGATTGTTGGAAAGCAGAGGCATCCCCATCTGCAGCTTGAGGAGCTGATGCCGGAGCAGAGAAGTACATGAGGAAACTGAGATTCCATGGAGGCCTAGATGAAACAGAGTCCTGAAGTGACTTTGTGGCCACAGAGAGAGGAACCTTATGCTAGAGCAAAACAGCCTGAGTAAGGTCTTGCTGAGATTCCGTGGGAGGCCTGAGATAAAATAGATTCCTGCTAGATTGTGACCTACAGAGAGAGAGAGACCTACGCTGGAGCGAGGCAGCCCGGGTAAGATTTGTGTGATCCCAGAGAGGGGTCTGTGCTGGTGCAACTGAGTTTGTGACCCTTAAGGACAGCAGAGAATGGAAGAGCTGTTGCCCTAAGGGTGGACCCACGTCGGAGAGGTCTATCAAAAACTATTCCAGTGGGAAAGGGACTGCACAGGAAACAGGGGTGGACTCAAAAGCCATTATTCCCTGTGACCCTGTGGTGAAGACCATGGAAAAGCAAGTGTCCCCTTGTAGTCCGTGGAAGACCTTACAGGATCTGGGTAACCCCAGCCTTCGGCCTTAGCCCAGGAGGGAGGTAGGCCCAGCCCTGAGGTCAGCACAGAAGAGAAAGAGACAGAGAGAGAAACAGTTCCAGCTGCAACGAGTCGGAGTTGGCGTCCCAGAGATAGCAGAGAGGAATTTACAAAATGCTGCAGAATTGCTTGGAAGACCTGAAGCTTTTAAAGTGGAAATGAAACTACTTCTCCTCCTGGCCTGATACAAAGGGGGGAGAGGTGTTTCTGTAAATACATAGTGCTTTTGCTTAATTAGAATTATTGTAGATGTAGTTGTTTAATTTTTATTTTGCTAATAATAAATCCTAACATTATTTTCTCCCCAATCAGATCTCTTTTGTCTGCGTAAACCTTCTCTCACCTTAGAGCAATTTGTGGGGGGTGTGATGAAAATTGTCCCTAGACAAACCCACAACACCCCTGCCAGGCTGAAGGCAGTAGATCAAAAGAAAGGGGTGAATGGAGGCAAGTCCTTGCTCGGGACAACAGGCGAAAGCTCTCCCTGCCTACCTCACCCTCCCAGGTGCCTCTGTACAATAGGTGTGAGGCTCTGGGTGGTGAAGGATGTCACCAGGAAACTTAGTAGCCTGGTTTGGCCCTCAGACTACGACCTGTTACTGGTCCTCCACGTGGGTGGTGATGAAGTCGCAACACGTAGTCCAAGGGCGATCAAAAGGGATTTCAGGGCCTTGGGATGGTTGATGAGAGATTCTGGAGCACAGGTAGTTTTCTCCTCTATTCTTCCAGTTGTAGGCAGAGACATTGAAAGAAACGGATGCACCCAGTCTATTGGCTCCATGGCTGGTGTCACCACGAAAATTTTGGTTTCTTTGACAGTGGGATGGCCTACATGGCACCAGGCCTGCTGGCATCAGATAGGATTCACCTCTCAAAGGGGAAGAGGATCTTTGGCCAGGAGCTAGCAGGGCTTATTGATAGGGCTTTAAACTAGATGTGGTGGGGGAGTGGGATAATACCAGGCTTGTCCTTACCAAGCTGTGGGACAGCAGGCCAATGTTAAAGGGATAGAGCACTAGCGAGGACCCTCCACCAGTGACTGAGATGTGCTGGCCACTTATGAATTTAAGCCAGAGGTTCCTGAGGTAACAGAAGCCAACAGGGAAGTGTCTCAAAGAAATAAGGGATGTTCCTCTAAGAAGGCAACACAGCCAACAGCCCATCTGCAGTGCCTTTACACCAGTGCATGCAGCATGGATGACAAACAGGAGGAGTTGGAAGCCACTGTGCTGCTGGAAAGCTATGACCTTGTTGCCATTACTGAAACTTGGTGGGACGAATCAGATGACCGGGGTGTGACTATTGATGGCTACAGTCTTTTCAGAAGGGACAGGGGAGGAAGGAGGGCCGGAGGGGTTGCCCTCTACATCAAGAGGTACATTGAGTGTGAAGAGCTGTCTGTGAAGAACAGCCATGAGCAGGTGGAAAGCCTGTGGGTAAGAATCAGAGACTGAGGCAACAAAGGGAACCTCATGATCAGTGTCTGTTACAGGCCACCTGACCAAGGGGAACCTATTGACAAAGCCTTCTTGCTCCAGCTACAGGAGACATTGCACTCGCAGGTTCATCCTGCTGGGGAACTTCAACCACCTCAACATCTGCTGGGAAAGCAGCACAGTGAACTGTAGGCAATTCAGGAGACTCCTGAATGCATGGAGGGCAACTTCTTGAGCCAGATAATAGACAGCCCTACCTGAGTGGATGGGATACTGGACCTCATGAGGTTCAACAAAGCCAAGTCCAAGGTGCTGCACCTGGGTCGGGGCAATCCCCAGTATCAGTCAAGGCCGGAAGATGACCAGATCGAGAGCAGCCCTGCAGAGACGGACTTGTGGTTCTGTACAGCGTTTCTCTTATATGTGCATGGAGCTTAAGTTGAAAAACAGGCAAGAAGATTAGGACAAAAGGGAATAGCACATCACAGGTCAATATTAATTCAAATATAAAAACACAGCTGCTTTTGAAATGCAACACACTAAATCTTTTTATATAGAATTTTCCATTGGCATTTTTTGCAGATCTCTAAAGAAATGTAATAGTTGTGTACCTGTTTTCTTAATGTGTATTAGAGAAGTTTAGAGGTATTTTAATTGTTTTTCAAAGCCAAAAAAGAGGCAAAAATGGCATGATGAGCATTGTGCAAAATCAGCTACTTCATCAACAGGTATATTTCTTGCCAGTTTTGTTTTATAATTGTTACCAATCATCTGAGAAAGTTCAAAGACAGAAGGGCAAGATTAAAAGTTGGAAAATACTTCTGAATTAAATAGATTTTTGTCTAGTTTTTAGTCACTAAAGATTTTGGCCTGGTTAAAATCCAACCTAATTAAAGAAAAATCTTTAAAATATAAGTAATGTAAGTACACAGTTGCTTTTAGGAAAGGATAACACTCCTACCAGCCAACATAACTGAGACAGACATTCAAGAAGTTGAAAAAAATCTCAAGTTACTACTTCCTCTCTGTCACAACTGTTTTGTTAACAAAAATGTTTGTTTTAACCTAAAGTGCTTTCTATTTGACAGAGCTGATGTACCAAACCCTTTTAACAGCTCTTGCTTTTCTACACATCTCTTAACTATTTTCTTTCAATAAAATGAACTGTATCTAATATCAGCTGCTGTTTGCATGTCTGAACAAACAAAAAGGCTGTACTCACTAAAAAGAGCATAATTACAGATGTACTTTCTTTGTCGCAATGGAAGTTGCATAAGGAATATATAGTGCAAATGGGAAATAAATGTATGAACTACTGAAGTAGCTTGGGGTTTTCCCCTTATGTTTGAATTTCTCAGTTATGCTTTATATCACAACTGCTTCCAAGCAAAGTTTTTTTAAAGTTTAATTCTATGTTCACTTCTGAAGAACAAAAACAATTCAGTAGCTCTCAGCAGTGTCAGAATCTTTGATGTCAAAAGGCTTATAAAGAAGATACTTATTGTTTAAAAAGATGTAAAGAAGCAGTAACAAATTCCCTGAATAACTGGATTCTCCCTGACAGAAGTTCTAGCTGTTTTGTTTTGCAGAACTGGTGAACATAATGTGTATTTTATATAGCTTAAGTTTTTGAAACATACCAGTTCTTGGTTTAGATTTTGCTACCTTATCAGTTGCACATCATCTTGTACCCCTTTTCTAATGAGAAGAAGCCAGTAGTATTTTGAAACCAGGTGCAGGATTTCTGTTCCATTCACTTAAATTTAATCCCCATGTTTTAAGGTGACAACTGAGCTGTTCTAATAGTAAGGCTCTTAAAACAGATTCTGTTTTGCATTAGTTCTGTAATGAAGTAGCAGGAAATACGCTTTCCCATGGAACAGTGGGGGGTTATTTTTAGTTTTTTTGTATAGCTTCATTGATGCATTGGGCATTTTCCTTAAAAATCAGTAATTCTGATATTTGCATTTTTTTCTTTGGCTGAAATACTGTACATTTGTTAATCGTTACAATGTTTTGTTGTATAATTTCGTTTTCTGCAAAATTTTAAAACAGGTTGTGTTGCCTTAATGAATACACTTTTTCTTGTTGCTTAAATGTTTTATTTGTATATGAAGGACATGATATGGCCTCATTTTAAAGAGTTCTTAGTACTAAGGTACCTGAATTTAATATTTGAGATGTTCTTTTAAAGTGGACAACATTGTTAATAAGTGCTTTTTAATTTTTATAGAAAATTAAATTAATAAAAAGGAAAAGCTTCACGTGCTTACAAGAAGGAAATGGCTTTAACAGGAAAAGGCATTAATGCTGTTCATTCTTTTCAGGAAACTATTCTAATGAATTTTCACTCTTTGCAATTCCAAGGTAGCAAGAAATGTAAACATTACCTGCTAGACATTCATGTATTATTGATCAGGGAAGCTGTATACTACCCATAGGTATCTGCTCTCTGCACATGGCTTAGTCTGGTTTTGTTTTGGTTGTTGTTTGCTTGTGTCTGTTCTTTGCCTCCCCCCGGGAAGAGTTATTACAGGTGCAAAGCACAATTATGCTTTATGTTAGTTTACCCTGATAGGAACTGTGCATGTACTCCTATATTAGGGGGCATCTTTCCTTGAATCCACAAACCTCTCATATTGTGTATGTGTCTTGGTTTAAAGGCAAATGTCTGCCAATGAAAGCAGAAACCTTCCTGGAAGAGAAAGAAGACACCTTCCTCCAAATTATTATAACTTTGAAATTAAGAGGCTTTCAGGCAAAAATCTAGAAAAAGGAATAACAGTTCTTTACTAAAAAGATATAGAACAAAACAACGCAAACAACGACACCATAACAGAAGCTTTCAACCAGCTATTTTACCCTTTCGGTGCAGTTATAACTACAGCCACCAGGGGGCGCTGACGCGCGTCTGGAGGCAAAGGCTGCGGTGAGTCACTTGCAGCCAGCAGGGGGCGTCCGCGCGCTCCGGGAGGCAAAGGTGCAGCCAAGAGCGCGGCGCCGAGTTCCAGGGTCCACGTGACCGTGCTGGCAACCGATACGGTGGCAGAGACGATCTGGAACCTTCCCGTGGGCAGTGCAAGGATTCACTCACCGTCTCCCGGAGTAGGGGGGGAGGTTAGAAGCTCCTCTGCGGATGGTGCCGGTCACCGATGAGTCTGAAGCGAGCTTCGGCGGTGATGACAGTCCCCAGAGAAGATGGCGAGGGGTCGGGGGGGGGGGGTGTCCCCCC
>JAWMRA010000005.1:26900243-26944643 GCA_035584735.1 Pseudotriccus pelzelni | reverse complement strand
TGTAAATACATAGTGCTTTTGCTTAATTAGAATTGTTGTAGATGTAGTTGTTTAGTTTTTATTTTGCTAATAATAAACCCTATTATTATTATTTCTTGCCAAATAGATCTCTTTGTCTGCATAAACCTTCTCTCACCTTAGAGCAATTTTTGGGGGGGTGTGGTAAAAATTGTCCCTAGACAAACCCACGACAGTACCTTATGCCTGAATTAGAGGGGGAAAAGCAATGTGTGTTTGGTTATTTCTCGGTCCATCTGAAACTACTTCCAAACTTGCTGCTTCAAATTTGACAGAGGTCCTGCCTGACAATCCTGCCAGGCTTTAGGTAGTTGTTAGTCCTCCTTTCTCCCACAGCTGCCAGTGAGAGCCACGTTAGTGCCTTCAGTGGTGTTACTCATGTCAGCTTTGTGCTCCAGACAAGACACTGCTCTCAGTCAAGATTTATTCTCGTCCTCAAATTTCACACATACACATTTTCTGTATATATGACAATGCTAAATGCATTGTCCTCTGACACTGCCTCAGCAGAGGAGGATGGGGTCCTCTTCTTTCATTTTCTCGCCCTAGTTTCTCTCATTCCTTTGAAGAAATACAATTGTGTAGTGGTTTTTTTTTCCCATCAGCCTCCTCCACGTTGTATCAGGCTTCCTTTGGCGTGTAGGTGCTTTTGGTTTTGACAAATAAAGTTGGTCTGTCAGTCAAACGCATCCTTGCTATATCCATTAGCTGTGCTGCCAGTCACCGGTGCCGGGCTCGCTGGCGCAGCGTCGAGCAGCATAATAACTTGCTCTGCTGAAGTGGCGTCGCTTGAGGGAGAAGTTATATATTAAGGCTGTAATTTCATTATGGAATATTGCAGTGTGCTGAAAATGTGCCTGTATTATAAAAGAAAAAAATCTAAACAAGTGGAGACTGCGCTTTGTAAAAAACCTCGGCTGTTGATCTTAATTTGGGTGGAGGTGCAGCTCCTTCAAGAGGCTTTACTTCTACCTGCGAGTGCCCTTCCTGATATCGAAGACAAACATATTTCTGCTCTGGCACGTGGGTGGTATTTCTCTTCCCAGCAGAGATGCAGGGGTCTGCCTGCAGATGGGATTTGGTGACATGTCTGTCCTGGTTAAATTGATCCTGGTTAACCTTGTTCAGAGCGATGATGCCGGAACATAAATCATTAGTGGTGATGCTGGTGACTCAGCTTTCGGAGGAGCAGCAGCTCTGATGGGCTTTTATGGAGGCAGACAGGTGACAGCATTTGTGAGGACTCGTGTCTGGCCAAGAGCAAGTCTGGCCCGGAGCAGCTGCGGGAAGGGAAGCCCATGCCTGGGCCGGGGCTGGTGCCAGCCCAGCCCTGCTCTGCCATGTGCCAGCTGGGCGCCTGCTGAAAGGTTGAGCTTGGTGCCAGCAGTAATTGATTGTAGGCTTTCCTGGAGCAGAGCCCTGGTACCAGCTGTAGCTGAGTCTCTTCCTCTTTTCCAACCCCCTTTTTTTACACCCACCTGCTTCTTAAATACATTCTTTTTTCATCATCTGCTAAGCCTTCTCATCCCTATTTTTAAGAACGGGGAGGAAGTCGGTGTGTCGGGTTTCTGGTAAATGTGCATCGCGTCCCTCGGGAACAACAGTGGCATAAGCTTCCAGGAAAAACACAAGATGACACATAAATCCTCATAAAAATCCCATTTACAGATTCATAGCTTCAGTACAAGAAACAAATCCTGGCATTGTGTAGTAGCTATAAACAGCACCCTGTGAGCTAATTATGACTTGCTGTGTCCCTAGCTATGGCAGGCACTAATCTGTGGCTCCTTCCGTGTGGGAGCTGGGAAAGGATGGAGAGGACTGGCCAGCAGTGAGCCACAGCTCTGCTCTGATTGACTCAAGAGGCACACTTGTTGTTTTGCCATAGGTCGCAGGGGGGGGAGAAAAATAAGGAGATCTAGCATTCAGGTAAAAAATTGGCTTTAGGCCTCGTTAATCTACGATAGGTGATATGCGAATGTGGTTGGGTAAACATGCTTTTGAAATCCATGTTTAGTATTCTGCGTGCTCACCACTGTGTGTTTGCAGCATCTGTACTTCCGTGATAGATGTTACCACAAACCTCCAAAATCAGCTGCATCTGTTTAGTCAACGGCAGTAAAAGCAAAGCTTCGGTAGCCTTTCTTTTTTAGGAGGCTGCTGAACTTTTTACTGTTTTTGGTTTTCCATGTCAATAAATCATATGGGCGACTGCTCTATCCTAATAGCAGTTCATCAGCATATTGCTGTCAGCTTTGAAAATGGCAGCCAGTTCTCACTATTAAGTTTAAATTAGGCAAAAACTTGTCAGATGGTGTTTTTCGTCACGGAGTCTCTGCTGTTTGGAGAGGTATGAGCTGAAAACCCTGCTTGTGTTGGATACCTGTATTTCCAGCGTGGAGAGTGCTTGATATTAAACAAGTTATAAGGAAATACACCTTCAGCTTGCATTAATTCCAGTTTTTAGAATAGCTACTTTACTTTGCAAGAAGATGAAGTCTTTCTTTAAGAGTAGTTGTCTCTTAACCTCTGGGAAGGTTTTATGAGAATTGATTAGTTTCTTTCAAAACATTTGTAATTTAATTCCATATGTCTCTGAAGTATTTGGTTAGTGTTGTTATTCAGGTGGATGTTTTTGCAGCCCTTAAACTGCTGGTCACTGGTTGACTCATGGTAATAGACTGGACCTGAAGCACTTGGTGCTTGGAAGCAGGTCAGACCACAGCAGTTTGTGCCTTATTAAAAGCTTTAACTTCATTTAACTCTCAGTGCCAGAGGGGCAGTTGACACTGGGTGGCTTGATCCTGGATTTGAGACATTTCAGCCATAAAAATACTGGCTCATGAAATAAACATCAGCATAACTGACAGTGTTAACCGAGCTGGCCCACTTGCGTCTCCGAATAAAATGAAGGATGCACATAAATCTTTACAGGGTCAGGATTTCTGTGTGGCTGGATCAGATGCTGAGGGTAGGAGGGTGTTTCAGAGGTTGGTGATTAGCTTTCAACTACAGTTTCTCCGGCTTAATCCCCGGGGGAAGGAAAGCTATCACACTTCTGATAAGATAGTTACACCCCAGAGGTTTATCACCCTGTTTCTGGATTAAAGAACAAAGCAAAAACTGAAAATAAAAAAATAAATAAATAAAGCTGCTATATTTGAAAGATGGCATCGCACAACGCCTTTTAATCCAGCGCTGAATTATACATTCTCTCGGCCCTAGGTAGTTATTTTTATATCATATCTCAGAGCCTCCACACTTCAATTTCTCCCTGGATGTGTCTGCAGGCCATCTAAAGATTGTCTACAAAAGGTTATTTTTATGAACCTCTGAGGGCTTGATGTTTGAGGAACGTGTAAGCTGCATTTTTGGTTCCTCTCACCTTTGCCCTTTCCTTTCCTCTTCTCCAGCTTGCTCCCACATGCCTTTTTTTTTGAGTCTGTTGTTTGATTTGTTACCCGCAATAAAATCTCAGGGGAACCCAAAAAAGTAGATGTCTTTGAAGTTTCAACAAAACTGCCTGTGTTGGGCACAGAAGAAAGATCATTGTTTCCCATGAGGGGAACGTGGCAGCAGGTTCTCCACCCCTTGTAGGTCCCTGGGAAGCCACATGGAAGAGAAACATGGCAATGTCCCAGCTCTAGGACAACCTTCTTCCAGGTGTTTGTTGTCACAGCTGCCAGAGGATACAACCAAAGGACTTTTCTCACAGAGTGACTTTTTAGAGGCACGAGTAGTGGTAGGACAAGGGGGGACACTTTCAAGCTAAAAGAGGAGAAGTTTAGATTAGATATTAGGAAGCTCTTTACTCAGAGGGTGGTGAGGTCCTGGCACAGGTTGCCCAGAGAAGCTGTGGCTGCCCCATCCCTGGAAGTGTTCAGGGCCAGGTTGGACAGGGCTTGGAGGAACCTGGGCTGGTGGGAGGTCTCCCTACTCCTCACAGAGAGGTTGGAAAGAGATAATCTTTGAGGTCCCTTCCAACCCAAAGCATTCCATGCTTTCTATGAAAGGACAGTCAGACCTTGATAAAAAGCATCATTTACCTGGAGGGGGAGCTCCCCTCCACCTGATCCAACCCTAAATTGTGCTCTACAGAGGTTACTTGGGAGAGTTTAAGTTAGGTATTGCAATGTTAAGGAGAAAGCTCTGGTTTCAGACCTTGCAAAGAGTTGGGTGGCGATGGGGAGGGGGTGGGGAATCAAGGCAGAGAGCTGGAACAGAGTTGATTTTTGTCTTCCTATGATCCCTTAATCATATTACTTAAAAATGAAAGATTTATGGTGTGTGTGACTTAAAAGGTGTTAATTGAAGCACTTAGTGGCTGCAAATCCCTAAACATTTTTCACCTGTCAGTTCCTGTTTTCCCCTCTCAGTCTATCTACAAATTCTTCCCAAATGAGTGTTAACCCCTTGTTAACACCATCAGGTTGCAGTGGGATCTCTGCTGTGCCAGACCATTTAATGGACATGCTTTTGGACACAGAAACCCTTCATTTTTCTCCATCTGTATTGACTGAGCTAGTAAAGTATTACCTGTCCCTACAAACCTGACACTTATTAAACCTATCACATCTTGAACAGAACGGTTAAACTCCGTCCTTTACATCTTTCTGCCTACTCAGTTATTCCTAATTTTCGTTGTCTAGGGTGATTTCTTGTTTGACAAGATGTGGTTATGTGATTATCCTCTTCATACTTCAGCTTGCCCAGCTCTCCTGTGCCAATCACATGGGGATCTTGCGCATAGATCATCCATCCTCTGACTAGCCAAGGTGTCACCACCACATCAGCCTTTCTCTAGGACCCTCTCCACTGGCTGATGCTGCTTGATGTACTCTCAAAGCCATCCAGAATGCCTTCTAAAATCTGGCTCTGGGCTGTATTCTTCCTGCTTCTGTGTGATGGCTACACTTACAGATTATTTCCTTTTTTCCTTAAGCTCCTTGAAGCCTTGACTTGAGAGGAGATAAGCTGGTAGGGAGCAGGTTTGAACTGATAAAGGTCTGGTGCAGTGTCTACCCCCCTGCCATTAGCTGGAGTCTGCTCCCAGCCCAGAGCTCACTTTTGTAGCT
Organism: Pseudotriccus pelzelni; assembly: GCA_035584735.1. Taxonomy (NCBI): domain Eukaryota; kingdom Metazoa; phylum Chordata; class Aves; order Passeriformes; family Tyrannidae; genus Pseudotriccus; species Pseudotriccus pelzelni. The sequence continues at coordinate 26,939,550 of JAWMRA010000005.1, read as the reverse complement.
TTAGGGCTCGGAGCTGTTTCTGCTTCCACCAGGGACTGCTCCACCTGGAAACAGGACTCCAGGCGTCAGACGTGGTTACCTCTGGGCTGCTGCAACCTTCACCTCTCAGCTCTGGTGGGCAGTGCCTGCCAGCTTCACTTGGTCCTCAGGGAGCCACTTCAGCCTCTCGGAATGAGGCTTCTAGTAAATCATGGGCTGTCAAGACCTGCTTTTCTGTGTGGGTACCTAACAATAGTAGAGCTGGAGTAATGATAGCCCCTTGATGATACATTTGTGGACAGCCCTTGTGCCTGCAGGGGCTAGGCATACTCACATTTTCTCATTAATGACACGTTGTGGAAGAGGTGAAGCCGGGAAAAGCATTGCCTGAGCTGTATCACCTCTGACATCCTTTTAGCAGCTGGTGGTTAAAGATGATGACTTACGTGGGGTAAATAAAATTTTACCTTTCCGAATGTAAAGTTTTAAAAACCAAAGGATGCTGTTAAGTGTGACTGTAGTCAGAAGCAGAACACCAGTGCTGCTTGCTGTTATTTAAGTAATTGGAAAATAAATGTTTGTACTTAACTACCTTAAGAAAGGAAAAGTTCTTTTCCTCTTCTGTGTGTAAATTACTAAGGAAAACAGGATGCAAGTGTGTACTGGAACCAAGAATTTTTCGAGGTATAATACTCCTAAGTCAGTATCCATGTACCTACATCACATTTCAGTGTGTAGCTGCACTGATCAAAGCGGTACTAAGTTAGAGAATCATGCACTTTTTAGTTTATATTGTTGGTTAAAACTTGGCCCCAAGGCTACAATAATCTAGTTATCTGTGTCAGAGCTGTTTGAGGCTGGGCACGAACTGGATCTGTCAGTTCAGCTTCTGCTACATGCACCACAGCTGATAGCAACTGGCTCACTTCTTTGCCAGATGGTCCAAATATTGGTGAACAAGTATTACAAATTTTCTTACTTCTGTCGCATTTTTTTGGGAGTCAGAGTGGAGGCACAGTGCCAGAATGCCACAAGTGTGACTTCGAGTTTGTCGGTGGAATCGTCATTTAGTTTTGCACAACCGCTTCATTCAGTTTAAAATATAAACCTGTGTGATATGTTTTGCAGTTCTTGATCTGAAATGTTTCCTGAAATACTCACAGCAAACAAACTGCTGTCTCCTTCTGGCTAAGAAGGGTTTTTTTCAGCATTTAAGAAAGCTGGAAGTAGTTTCTCAGAAGTCAAACATTCATTTGCAGTAGGTGCATGTGTAGAACATTAGATACATGCCAGGGGAGAAGTTGATTTACCATTTATGCAGCTGTGTTTTACATATATACCTGCTGTTAGATAAATTGTTATCTTTATGGTATTAATAATAGTAGTTTGTGGTAATATCAATAGTGGTAGCTATTGGTAAGAGGTTTAGAGGTCAAACCTTAAACTCTGAGAATTTGTGTGAAATTTAATTAGCAAGACAACCAGCATTAGAGAAAAATGCACTTCCAAAAGATCCTAAACCCTAGCACTTCACATCGCGGGGGCAATGTCTCTTCAGCCAGCAAAGCTGTTCTTTTGCTTTGTGGAGGAAGACTTCTTTTATTTTTGGTGGGGTTTGTTTTTTCCTATGCTGTGTATTTCAGTGAGATGCCTTGATCAAGCACCATGTGCTCTGCAAAGATACTTATTGCCTGATGTGTTGCAAGCGTGATTTTTTGGGTTGTAAGTCATGATTTACTGTGAGACTGAGCAGGGCTCTTTTCTCTTTCAGCTGTATCAGCTGGAGTAGTTACCACAAGAACCTGCTCGCCAGCAGTGACTATGAAGGCACTGTCATCCTTTGGGATGGATTCACAGGACAAAGATCCAAGGTCTACCAGGTAACACACCATCAGCGAGCACCGTGGTGGGGGAGCAGCACTCAGAGGTTCTGCTCCTGGTCCAGCAATAGGCTTTTCCGTTCCACAGGGTGAAATGGATGCTCTTCCCATTTGGTAAATGCCTCATCCACACAGCTTTATTGAGCTGTAGTCCTCTGAGGGAGGCAATTCTGTCTTCCTGTCACAGGCACGAGGCAGTTGACATTTTCTCGCTGCTGCTTTCAGGCAGGGAATCTGCGCAGGGAAAAGATGAGTTTCTGGAAGCTCTCTCGCCTTGCTTTAGAAACCTCTGTCTCTCCATGCCTGTTCCACTTCAGTCTTTGTCAAAAGCCTTTTGTGAAGCCCTGCAGTGGTTGCTGATGCAGGTACTCCTAAAGCAGAAGTGCAAAATGCAGACTTAAGTGGTGAGGCTGGAAGAGGGGAGCGTAGGCAGAACCCCTCCTTCCCTGCACGGTCCTCGGCACACAGGCGGGCTCAGCTCCACAGAGAGACCTGCCTCAGGAGAGCTTTCTGGCATTTTGTCTCTCGGTGGAACTTGAACACTGTGTTTCTGTGTAATGGTTCCTGAGAGGCTTGTGAGCAGAACAAGGAGGTTGGAAGAGGGTTGTTGCATTTGGGGAGAGGCTGGAAGTGCTGCAGGCTGTTGTGTAGGGTAGCATAGTCCACTGAAACCAGTCAGTGATAACTAATGAACTGCAGACCAGCCTTTAGTTTCCCCTCTTTGACGGTTCAATGTAAGTTTTAGTTCCTATTTAAGCCTCTCTTTACCTTCATTGCATTTTAGCCATCTTTATAATGCTTGTTTTCACTAGTCCTTTGCATATCTCAATAAAAAAGAAATTATACTGGACGAAATAAATCTTGTCTGCTTTCCCCTCAAATACGTTTTGCATTTCTTTATGAGGCTGAATAATGAACCTAGAGAGGACCAGCTGTTGCTTACATTAAAACAAACTCATCTTGCTTCCTATCAGATTCCTTGAATTTTTTATTTGGATTTGCATAGAGGTTGTCTGCTGACATCTGCTTTGCACGTACTGAAACCCTTTAGTGACTTCATCCTGCTGAGCTTTTTGTCTTGCAAGCCCGTGTGAAGTCTTTAAACAAAAGAGTAGACTGAATTTGAGGTTTTATTCAATGCAGTGTTCTGCTTCCACATGGGATGTGGCAGCATAGCAATTACAGACAGCACTTCTGTGTTTTGGGGAGGAGTGTGCAGTCTTTTTAAGAATATTTTTTTAAGAATATTTGTTTGAGTGGAAAAACAGAGGATTAGATTCCAGAAGATTTGTTTAATAGCTCAACATAGAAGGTGAGAATTTCCTGGACTTTCAGGGAGGAGGTGTTTGAAATGGGCATCTTATCAGTACTGGGAGATATTTGTTGTTTATTACTGTTGGAAGATACAACTATGTTCTTCTAGAATAAGGAGCTGCACAGGGTGGAACCACGGCCACTCACATCGTGCTCCAAAAACAGGTTTTCAGCGTATCTCCTGAAACTTATTTTTTTCTTTCAAGTAAAAATTGAATCAGTTTTAGTTTTTAAAAAAGCTATTCTACTGTTTTCTGCTTTCCTGGCACATCTAGGATACTGCAAGGTTTGGTCTGATTGGGAGAAAAGATATTTTTTGAGAAATTACTAAACACAGTAAGCTGCTCCAGGACTCCACTGGCAATTTATACCAAACAACATGTGTGTTTTCCTTTCCTGTTTTATCATATTACGACTCACTATCTTGCAATATTTTTCTTGTTTCTCTGAACAGGAGCATGAGAAAAGGTGCTGGAGTGTTGACTTTAACTTGATGGACCCAAAGCTATTGGCTTCAGGCTCTGATGATGCCAAAGGTATTATTCTTATTCAGTCTCTGTGCAGAAGGCTTTTATCCTCTGTGTATTCCTTTGGAGGCACAAAGATGTGATATTTCAAGGAGCTGATTCCTCAGCTGCCTTCAGTATTGTAGTTGTCGTGGTAATGTGTCAAGATATTACTGAATTTTCGGATCTTAGAGAAGGAGGGCTTTATTTGGATTCAGATCTCTTGCTTCACATTTTTTGTGTAATATTCTCTCAGCTAGCATTTTCCAGGACTCTAAACAAAGCAGAATGTGTTTTAACATTAGTTAAACTTGTTGAGTTAAAGCCTTGGGGCCCTTCAAAAGAACAGCATGTATTTTTATTTCAAAAACGAGGCTGTCAGTAAAAAAGCAGCAGTTATAAAATGCCTGCTGCTGTTTTACCTGTAGCTCTGAATGGTAAAGACTGTGCACAAGAGGCTTCCTGCTCTAACGATGTGCCCTGTGTTCCGTGGGGCTTAAAGGGGTTGGCTGGTGGGCTGAGTGGGAGTGCTGGGAGCAGCTCTCAGCTTTCCACACTCCGGGGTCCATTCGACAAAGCTCTTCTGGAGAACCCTTAAGACAAGCCCTTTCTTTACCACATGGTGGTAGAAGAATGTTCCTCTTCTAGGAAGGAATAGGAAGCTCCCAAAGAAGAGGATAGCACTGAGTGAGATGTAGCATTCTTCATCGCTAATGAACGAGATTTTATCTGTAATGTGTTTACGATATCAAACCAGAGTTATTAAACAGCAAGAGCTTAAGAGTCCCTTTCCTAGTCAGTGGGGATCAGCTCCCACAGATGGGCTGCTAGAGCTCTGGACAGAGCTTTGCGTGATTTGCTTTGAAATGATAAATTTATTTTTCATAAGCATTACACCTTGTAAGCTGCTCCCCCTTCTAAAATGCTTTAAAATGCTGTTTCAAAAGAAATTAGTGTTTCTCAATTGCATGTGGGAGTCATAGAATCATAGAATGGTTTGGATAGGAAGAGACCTTAAAGCTCATCCCTTTCTACCCCCCTGCCGTGGACGGGACATGGGATACTTTCCACTATCCCAGGTTGCTCCAAGCCCTGTCCAGCCTGGCCTTGGACATATCCAGGGATCCAGGGACAGCCACAGCTTCTCTGAGCAACCTGTGCCACAGCCTTACCACCCTCACAAGGAAGAATTTCTTCCCAATATTCCATCTAACCCTGCCCTCTGGCAGTTTGAAGCCATTTCCCCTTGTCCTGACGCTAGCTGGTAACTCCGCCCAGAAAACGCAGCTTTAATGATTATTTTCTATTTAAGGTGGGGTTTAAATGTTTTCACTACCCTTCCTCCTCCGCTGGTGGAAGTCTGGAGTGTTTTCTGTTTGCTTAAATGCAGCAGGAGTTGAACACTCACCTTGTAAGTTATCAGCCTCTTCATCAGTGCTCCCCACTCCTGCCATGCATGTGAAAGAGCTGATCTGCCAGGTAGACATGCATTTATTAGCATGTTAACAAGGTGTCCAGTTTTGCAAAGCCCAGCTGCAAGCAGAGCTCCTGTCCTCAGTTTAACATTCCCCTTCTTCAGTAATTGTCTCTAAAAGCGTACTGTTTACAGAGAAATCATTGTAATAAAGCCTGCGGATCTGCATAACCTGCATTTGAATTCACAAAGGTCTTTTCAAGGTGTATTGGGGTTTTGGTGGATAAAACTGGGCTGGAACACTTTATCCTTTACTTTTACCATGATTTGCCTGTGATTTGCATTTATTAAAAGCCAATTAGAGACAAATGGAGTCTCAGCACAGATTTTAGAAGCCTTTAGAGTACAGAGCAGTAGTGGCAAATGTCCAAATTAACGTTGTGGTGCCCACCTTCTGTTTCAGTGATCGCATTTGAAAGGGTTAAATGTGAAGAAAAGTTAACACCAATGATAAGTGTCTTAATTCAAACCTGTCTAACTTAAAACTTTGTCCTTTTGCTTATGTTCATGACTGGTTGAGTTCTGGCCAGCTGTGAGTACACGTTTGGCCGGGTACAGCATCTGTCAGGAAAGATCATCTTTCTACTCTTCCTGTCCTCTTTTATTTCTCTGCTTCTGTGAGGCCACACTGGGCTTTCTAACAAGAAATCTCCATGCTGATAGATGTTGGTGTGACCAGAGCAATTGAAGCTAATCTCGCTGTGCTTCCCCACAAAGCACAAGCATCACGTTTTCCTGTCAAGTGATCAGGACAAGCCAGCAAAAAAAAAAAAGTGACAGCTTTGCCAGTTCTTCCTGCTTGCCTGGGTCTCTGCCTGTCTCTCCTCGGTCTTTTCAACTTGGAAGCTAATTTTGAAAGCACTTGGTAGGCATGTATTGGAGAAGGAGCTTATAAAGGAAAAATCCTGTGCTTCACAGGGCTCAGGCACAGCTAAAGGGATTCTAACAGTGCTATTAGGGAGAAAATGATTCTGATATAATTAGAAGCAGCATCCTTGGGCCCCAGGTCCTCCGTTGTCCATGTCCTTAGATGAAGATAATCTGGGATGCTTATTTGTGGAAGATCTTTTTCCTGTTATGGCAGATAATGAGAGCATAAAAGCATTATTGGATTTGAAGTAACTACTGTGTGTACAAACCCCTCACTTTTATCTACGGCTGTTATTGCCCTTCCCTTTTCAAGGGGCAAAGGTACTTGTGTATGTCTGTAGAGACCCGAAGGTATTCCAACCAGACAGCAATGAGCAAAACTGATGCTTATTTGTACTACAGGAAACTTGGGGAGAAGGCACAGTCTTAATTTCAATTCCTTTATGCACATAATAATTGCAGGAGCTCTGATTGTCATGTAAGTAGGAAAGGGTGACTTTCTGCCCTTGGAGGAGAGAAGATTGTTTAAATTTGTGAAGGCAAAATGATGCCATCAAAGCACCAGGGTGTGGGGCTGGTGCCAATAAACTTAGCTAGTGGCGTAGAGCTGTCTATTCTGGATTAGGGGTGTAGTGAAATGGCCATGGTAAAGTTAGCAGATGAGGGAGGGTGAAATATTTAGTGATGCTGTGTGGGTAGTATTTAAGTCTCCACTGGGGTACAAGCCTGTTTTGGGGTGAGCAAGTATTTCTCTGCTTTGGGGTTGTTTTTGAAGTTCTCTGAAGCTCTAGGAGACAGAAGCAGCACTGGCAAATTCAACTGAAGAAAGAGTCCCGGTTTTACATCCGTAGTCCCTTCACAATTCCTGGCTTGAATTGGAGAGGTGGAGTAGAACAGGAGCACCTGGAGTTCTGAGCTGTAGCAAGAGGTTACTTTCCATTGTCTCATGGCAAGGAGGAACACAAGCATCTGTCTCACTAGATCTAAGGAAAGTAATTTCCATGCTGCCTTGGTAAGTGAGACCTGGTACCAGTCCTACAGCTATTTATTTTTTTTATAGTGCCTCTGAATTCAGAGAGGCATTACAGATATATAGAACTGGCTTCATAAAAAAAAAAAAAAATTAAGGCACAGCCTTGTAGAGAGGGAAATAGCCTGAGAACTGCAGATAACAGTTTGCTCCTGCAGCTTCCAGAGGATTGTCTGGGGCTTCCTTTTCAGTGATACTTCGCTCCTTCAGCTTCCGCTGACTTTACCTTGAGGTGCAGGTGTTTATTTCTCTCAAAATATCAGGTTGAACCTTCAGTTTGGTCGTTTTCCTGGCCAAAAAGTTCAGTAATTTCCTGGAGATTTGCGAGGTTGTTGGATGCATTTGGGAGTACCCTGAAAAGGTCGAGATGATTTTGACAGTTACAACACTGACCAGAAAGTCAGTGTCTTATGCAAGGAGTACCCAGTAGTCACTGCCTACTGACAGTCATCAGTTTACATCATCCTCACAGAAGGCAGTGGATCAAAAATTTTGCCTAGCAGGACAATTCAGCAGTTTTCTCCTTTCCTAGAGATTCTCCTAATCTCTGCAAATGAGTTTTCTGGTAGCAAGGTTCTATTCCTGGCTTAGAAGTTTTTCAGAGCAGCAGCAGACTCTCCATCACGGGACAGATAAGAATTGCATGAACGACAGGCTGGATGAAACATCTTTACTCTGTACCAACTGTGTACATCAACACTTTCAGCTATTGTAGAACAGGCTTCTGCCTCTCTTAGTCAGTGTTTAGACACAGAAATGATGCATGGGAAATTAATTTAGGAACTTAGACATTTGGTGTAGAACTCCAACTAAAAAAAAAAACAAAAACAAAACCAAAAAAACCCACCACATCTTGAAAACACCTAAACATTTTAAACTGAAAAGGCTGTTCTGGAGGCATCTTCTTACTACTTTGGTGAGAGGTAGGCATTTGGTCACGTAGAGATGTCTCTCTGACCAGCTGCAAAAGGAGGAAAACTATGCTTTGAGAACGTGTGTTTCAGAAATAGTCATTCTCAGGCGGTCGCTTGTCTCATCAACACAATTCTAGATATTATCAAGACATCTGTGTGTTGTATAATTACTGCCTCAACCTCAGCAAAATTGCTGAAAGCTATAGCAAATAAACTCTGCCCTTATGAATTATGCTTTATTAACCTGTCAGCTTTTTAAAAAATAATGGGCAGTTCTAGGTAAAACTTGACGTGTTTCATTATGTGTTGTTATATGTCCCATCTATCCTTTTTATGGTACTGACTAAGATATAATTGGAGCCCGGAGTATCTCACAGCAGTTAGATCACAGAAATTGCAGGCTCTAATCTGTGTCTGTCAGTGGTAACGAATATTGTGACGACTTTGAACACACGGGTTGTCTCTTCACCAGACTAAATGGCTCAGCTTATGACCTGCAAACTTGAATGAAGAAAAAAAAAAAGGAGCCAAGTTGAAATTGAGCCCTCAATTATCTTTTGCTGCAAAGCTGGGACCAGATGGCCATTTGTTTGTTAGAGGTGGTGTCAAGGAAAGACTTGGCTGCTTTGGATGCACCTTTAAATATTGATACCTGGTTGGAAGGCTTCAAGACAAGCCTGTGTTGTTTTAGTACTAGATTTGGGCAGAACATCCCTCTGAACTTGTGATATCATGTCCCCCCCCGCCACGCTCCTCAAGTTGAAGTGGTGTTGTCTGCTAACACTGTCCTCTTGTAATCATCTTTTATTTGCTTCCTATACCATCTCATCCATAAACTTGATGTCCTCTGTTGCCACTGGACTACACATCTCCTGGTGTCTGTTCTTTTAAGCAAAATGTTAATATTTTATTGTTTCGCCAAATTCTTCCCTGCCCCTGTTCCCCTCTCTGCCCCCAAGTGTAGAACACGGTGGAAAAGGTTTATCATCCAGTCTTGCCTGGGAGAAGAGAGTTTCTTTAGCCAAGCTTGCCAAACTGTTGTTTCATTTAGAAATGTTGCCAGGTGTTTAGTATGAATATTACAGCTCTGATCAATGAGAATGGATTTATTTCTGAAAAACAGCCATGGGCTGGGTGCTGTTTTCATTGAATTTTACATAATGCTTCTGTGCAAATAGAGTGCATCACTGTTTGTATTTCTGGTGTACGTGTGTGCTGCTTTCTGAAGGTTCCAGGCAGCTGCCAGATACCCACACAGTGTGCTGTATTTGAAATGATTCCTTGGTGTGCCCTGAGCAGTGCTGTATTTCCTCCATCCCCGAAGCAGTTCTCCTTGGTATGGTCAGAAATGGCCCAATCTTGTTGTTTTTCATTCTTGCCGTACTATTAAAAAGTAGGTGCACTAGAACCACCCTGCTTTTTTCCTTTTCTTCCTTTTCCTTCTCTGTCTAAACCGTCCTTGGGTAATCCACGTGGCAGCCTTGCTTCCCCTTCAGAGGCCCTGGGAAAGGCTGATCAAGAGGTGATAGAGAGGACCCCTCAGAGGTGGGGACACACCATAAGGCCTCTGACCCCCTGTATTGATTTCAGGGGGTTACAGGATTCCTGGGGTTTGGCCATTTTTGCTCACTTCATATCCAGTGTGATCTTTCTGTAAAAAGACTGTGGAGGACCTGTTGGCCACGGATCTGAAGAAGCCCAGGCAGCTCATGGGGAGCTCTTGAGGGGATTAACCCTTCATGTAGTTCCTGCCTGTGTCTGCCTTGTGCCTCAGCGTGCTGATCGTGATACTCAAGTGCTGCTCAACCCACTCACCAAGGGAAAGGGAGAACATTTAAGTCCTATTTTCTGCCTTGTAGGCATCAACAGGCTTGATGCCAGTCTGCTGCCCCTCCATCTGGGCTGAAGTCAGTGTTTTTTTTCTTTAACTTTTAATGATATTGACTACTTGAGGAGAACCTGGCACTCTTCATCTTAAGGTTAAATGGTACTTGAAGTGTTTGTGGTGGGTGGGGAAGGCTGTGTTTTGAAAAGCCCTGGTGTTTTCTGTTGGTCATTCTGTGGAGCGCTGGAGTGCTTGAGGGGAAGAGCTCATTCTGTAGCACGTAGTTTAATCAGCGTTCGTGTGGTAGCCTTGTAGAACAGTAAAGTTCTTGTACCGAGGGAGTATTGCATCACAGGAAGCCAGCATACTGATTTCTTTCCTGTCTGTGCCAGTTTCTTGAGAATAAAACAAGTTGTTCTCACTCGCTGTGCATACAATTAGGTGTATTTATTCTGTGCAAGGCAATTCTGCCATAGAGCGTGGAGTTCTGGCACCCCAGCGCGGGGATCAGGAACAAAAAAAAGAATGTGCTTCCTATTCTGGGTTATGTGAATCTGTACTGCAGGAACCTTAAATGCTGAGATCATAACGTGGTTGGTCACCTGCTCTGATGGTCTCAGCCATGTGGGGTGGGGACTTTTGGCATCTCCTGCGTGTGTGTGGAGGTAGGCAGGGTATTTACAGTGTGGACTTGAGAATGTGTTTAAACTTACCAACCACCAGAGCCAACTGACCCTTTATCATCACTAATATCTTGGCAACTGAGGCTTTCCATAATTCTGTTGATGAAATAACTAGATTTTAGGCCTCTCAGATGAGGTTGATGGTTTTGTTGTTTTTTATTTACTCATGTCTCTTTTTTCCCTTTCTCTAGTGAAACTGTGGTCTACCAATTTGGACAACTCAGTAGCAAGCATCGAGGCCAAGGCTAACGTGTGTTGTGTCAAATTCAGCCCCTCTTCGAGGTATCACCTAGCTTTTGGCTGTGCAGGTAGGTAAAAGGGCTTTGGGGCCAAAGGGATACTGTTTCTTCCTTCTTTTATTCCTTATTCCCCCTAAAAACGTGAGGTTGGCTGCTTTGCCCCAAACTGAGGTGTCTTTGCAATTAAAATGCCTCCAAATAAGACTTCTCGAGTCCCACAATACCCAACTGCCCACTTCATCCGCCAGCCTGACTTTTTAATTTTGGTGCCTCTATCAGAGATAAAAGCCAGGAAAACAAGTCCTTAGTGTTTTTATTGGGATCACTAAGGCAACCAGGCAAAGCTCGGCTGTGAGAGTCTCAAAGTTAACGTGGTGATAGTTGTTTTTGCTGATGGATAGCGTTGCTCTGTAAATACTCCAGAGCCATACTGGGAATTCTAACTGGTTTCACCTGAAGCGTGCTGTAAAGCAGCGGCCGTGCGTGTTCCCATCGCTCCGACTCCAAACCTCGTGGGGGGGCTCGTGTTTTCCGGGGTTGGGCAAAGATGGCTCTGAATGGTTTTTTTCTTTGGTTTGTTTTTTTTTTCTGAAGCAGTCAGCGGGGAAGGCACGATGAGCCTTTTATTCACTTAGATTAAATGGTTCTTGGTGATAACACAAAGATTTGAGAGCAGAGCAGGTGTCGCTCTGGGAGGAAACTGTACCGTGCCGTGCATACAGTAACTGAGGCTGAGGTGCCTATAAATGTTTAACCAACTCTGCATTTCCTTGCCCCTCGGGGAGCTTTAATGCACTTGTAACTAGATGTTCTGACAACATTTGCTCTCTCTGGACTTCAGGAGATACGTTGATCGTTCTTGCAGCTGCCGGTTTGCCGTTTCATTCAGGTGTTCCCGTTTCCAGGCTGGTTCTCCTTCAGTTGTAACTCTTAGGGGGGGGAAAAAAAATAAATTTGCATTTTGATACACTGCGAAAAATGTATTCACGTTGGAGTGTAAAATATTGACTTGCTTGACAGGCATATCTCTGAAGTTTAGTGAATTACATGCAAAAATAGAATTGAATGACAATACCTACTAGAAGCATTTGAATGAGGGGGGCTGTTTGGGAATGGCTCTAGGGAAAAACTGGCTCCAAATGGATCAGCCACTGATTAACATATACATGTGAAGCATCATGAAACAGAATTCTTCCTGACAAATCAGTGACTGGGATTCCTTGCACCTGAAAGGCAGCGGGGGGAATAAGGCACAGATGAATCCATGAAGGCTTTTGGAGCTGCAGGGGGTGGGAGCAGGGAGGAATGTTTCTATCCCCACACTCAGGTTTAACAAACCATGGGGTTCCTCTTCAAGCGTGTTGTGAAAGGAGCGTTAGCAAACCCTAAAAGTTATGTGGAGGTTTTAAAGGACTACATGCGTGTTTTTATGATTTAGAGGATGCCAAGGGGTAAAATGGTATCCGTACCAGGGAAGAAGTGTTTACATCTGCTTAATGCTTGGTAATTGAGTCTCTAAATAAAAATTAAAATGGATATTTAACTACAATTACTGAAACAATTACATGGAGTAATTGAACTGATGGGAATGACTTCCCACAAAGGAATTCTAATTGATCTCTCAGCCATAAATACATGGGGAAAAAAATGGCTTATTAAATTTAAAGAAATACCGGAGACTTGAAAGATTATTTCTGAAGTCCTAAAAAACAATCAGAGCAAAGAAATGAGTTAGTGTCTACTTTCATATTTCACATAGTAAAACAGTCACGTTTAATGTGTTATGATGGAGACAAAGGTTTTTCTCCTCCATTAGTTTCAACTAGTTTTGCTTAATTTCGTTTAGTCTATGGAAAAAGGAACATGGCTGTTAAATAGTGAGTTGTCACGTGGGCTGTAAAATTAATAAAGGAAGAGTCAAAGTTGGTTTCATTGAGTAGTATTAAAAAAAAAAAAAAAAAAGAGGCAGCAGACTGGGCACAATGACTTGGCCATTCCTGACTGCCCCCAGTAGGAATAAAGATGAGCAGAGCAAAATGCTGAACACTAATTCAGTGACCAGCGTAGTGGGCAATTTTAGAAAGCTGTCCTAGCTCTGCCTTGGCTTGCTCACGTCCTAACAGCATTTTCAGGTTTTCAAAATTGTTTCAATTACTTCTTCAGTGATTTATTTAAGGATAAAAGAGCCAAGACTTCCTAGCATTGCATGCCCTGCTCAGTCTTGTACAGCATTTAAACAGAAGTGCTGTTCCTGTATATGCTCTCACTTTATTTGTTGATTTGATGGAGCTTAATGCTATATATGTGTCTGTATTTATGTGTGTATATATTTATAGTTTAAGGCTTGATGAGATAAGCAGTTGATGAAATGGTTGGGGGGAAGTATTGGTGTTTAATATTTGAGATATAAAAGGAAGAAGTAAATTGATTTACTATACTATTATTAAATTACATACGTGTTTCAGTTCCTCCCCTTTTTCTGCGTGCAGAATACCTCAAAGCCAGTATAACTTGCTTAAGCAATGTAATTTTGACTGTAAATCTAAGTTTTTTCAGTGATAGTGTTTTGAAATTATGAGTTTCCTTTTCACTTTTCATTTCCTGCTTTTATTTTCTCTTGAGGGTCTTTCTTAACCACTCGTAAAGCCAGGAGCATCTTTTCATAAGGTCCTGTTCTTTCACACCTTCCTTAAGGAAAGGTTTTCCTGTGCTCTTGCCCACTTGCACCCATCTATTCAGAATGCCTCCTTGAAGTGGGTTTGTCGTTGTCAAATGATAGGAGGGAACTGAAGGACTGGCGATGGATTTTGAAGCAAAATCAGGCTGTGAACACTGTGGCACAATAAGGAAAATGGGAATTTCTGTGGCAGAGTTGCTGTGGTGCTCTGATTCAGATGTAGCCGTGGTCAAAAGTGTTGTTAGACTGTACATCTCTCCCTCACTAGAGAGCGCTGAGCTGGCCGCAGATGTCGTAGAAAACCGTATTTAGTTGCCACTGTAGAAGCAAATCCCAGGATTAGCATCTAATATGGATGATATATGTTTCTTTTCTGGACTCTTCACTCTGAAAGCTTTTAGATGACCAAAAAAAATCGTTTTGGTAGCCTAAAACAGAACAAATGAGCAATAAACTGGAAACAGAGCCTATAAGAGGAGAGAAATGGGTATTTGGTTTGGGAAATAATTCTTTTAAAATCAGACAGGCACTTCAGGTGAGAGAGAAGCTGGCATGTCTGGATCCTGATAAAATCTGTTGCAGTGGAGAGGGCACATAAAGAGGAAAAGACCCCTTTTGTCTGTTCCTTTAATAAATATTCTATTTGCATGCTCACTGGGTTGAAACATTGGCCAGTATAAACTGTAATCACTGCCGAATACAAAATCAGGTAATTTTGTGATCTTTTCCTCTTTTTAAAAATAGATAGGGCTTTATCCTGAAATTAGCTTTATAAATCATGACTGAAGCTGTTATTGTTCTGCCTCGGCAATAGCCCTGATGTCCTCAACCCATATATTTTCCAGCAGTGCCGCTTCCCTGCTTTAAAAGGAAAACTAAGGGCTGAAAATGCATCAGGCACTTTGCAACTGGGATGCCCGAGCTGGGCAGCCTGGGTGAGATCAGACTGTCTGCGAACTCCGGTGAGCTCAGTGCAGCTATTGATAGTAGCAGTGCTTTATTCCCAGCATGCTGTAATGCTGTCAGCAGCTACCACTGACCTTTCATTTCCCATATATTATGCAGAGATTGTGTAAGAACTCAGGAACCTGAAGTTTCAGTGACTTGAGAGGCATCGTCTTCTCACATGCTGTATTTTTTTTACCCCTGTAGGAACCACAAATGTAGCAGGTTAGGTTGGGGAATGAGAGAGGTTTCTCAGGGCTGCAGAAATGCAGGACAGAGACTCTCCAAAAGCTTCACAAAACAAGCAGAAGCGGCAGAGAAGTACAGGTGGACAGGGGAGAACAGCAGAACAAATGTAACGTGGTCAGAACTTAAGGTTTTGCTGGGTTAATTTTAGCTTTGATCGGTCTCTAAAGAGCTTTGTTGTGTTGTTACAAACTTTTGAGAGTGTGGCCAGGGCAGGGAAAACATGGGGGCAGTGCTGATTGATGTTGGTTTTACTGCTTAGAGTCACAGAGTTTGAGACTGTCTGCACTGAGGATGCCATGTTCCCTCCTAAACATCCCAGACTTTGCTTTTCCGTCTCTTCCTTCCCAATTGTGTTTTTTCTGGATTAGCTCCTGCCCTGACCACAGAGCACCAGTGCCAGCCCCAGACAGGCTCCTGGCAGCCTGAATTGAGGCCAGTATTAACTAAGAAGGGGCAAATCCTCAGTGAACAGGAGACCTTCTCTTAGGTGCTGAGCTTTCTTCTATTTCTTGCCTGCTCTCTCCTCCTTATTCCCTTCCTCACTTCATGATTTTCCTTCAGACATAGTTTTGCCCTTCCCCAGCACGTTTTCCATGCTATTTAAAGATGCTTCCTGTGCACCGTTGCAGCGTTGCAGAATGATGTTGCATTCTGGCTTTGAATCCTGCCACCTTTATTTCATCATTGAATGGCCGTGAAACTAATTAGCTCCTGACTGTGGGTCAGTATCAGCATGATGAAGGACTCCTGTTGCTTTGTCAACAGCTTTGTTTTCATTTGCAACTATTTACCCACCTCTTAAGGTCTCTGCATGGCCAGTTCAGGGTTGCATGTGGCTTTATCAGCATCGTTCCATTTTGCTAATATACCTGGTGTCCAAGCGGGACCACTTGGGAGACCATCCTGTCCAGTGAAATATTGATTTCTCTACTGCAGTAACTGGAGCAGTGATTTCTCTTTTGCAAACATCTCCCTGTAGAGTTAGCCTTTCTCGCTGCCTCAGATCTGGGTGACTTGCCTGGCTTGTCACTCAGCTCAGGAGAATGATGGGATATTAATGACCAAGAAGGCAGTGTGCCTCGTTGGGAGAGAATTAATGTTTTCCAGCTGAAAGCAAGGTCTTACCTTAATAGATTCTCGTGGGTAAGTACTCTGCTGTATTGAAAGTCTGCAGTGACTCAGAAAGAATCTATTTGTGTGAATATACGGCGTGTTTAGGGTGGAGTTAAGCAGCTTCTTTGGGCTTGAGCTACAAGATTACCTTCAGCGTAGGAATTGAGCACGGTGTTCAAAGGCATAGACAAAGGTTAGGCATTTCTTTCAAGCCTGTGGAAAAACTTCACAGCGCTGCTCAAAATTCAGCTTTTATGAAAGAGAAGTGGCTTGCAGCACTCCAGGACTTGCCCATTACTTGTATAGGGCTTTAGGGTGTCTTTCCCTTTTGTGGAGATTCAATAACCTTCCTCTAGTCCATGATCTCTGAGGCTGTTGGCAGGGGAAGTAGGGGACAAGGTCTGTGTTTTGGAAGTGCACACTTGTCACCTTCAATTCAAACTCATTCCAGAATTCACTGCAAAGGTGTTGTTCGTTGGAGCCTTTGAAAGCATTTACAGCACTTCAAGGGTTGTTTGGAGGAATCTGTACTTTCAACCAGTATGGCTGTGATCATATTTCTGTACCAACAGTACTTATTGTAGGAGAAGCACCGAGCTTAGTGGGATTTTGTAGGTGAGAGCACATCCTTGAAGGTTTGACTTCAATGTTATCCCTCTTCATGGGTGCTGGGATGTAAATGGAAGTGAAATATCTAACCAAGCCTTGCTGTCCTGGTGAAGACAGTCTTTCTGGCTCCGGTAGGTAGATCACATTCTGCTTCTGCTCAGGACTGACAAGGGGGAGAACTGCAGCTGTGCCATGTTATTTAAACTTGGGATCTTTGCAGTTAAGGTGATTTTTCTGTATCTGCACATCAGAGATGCTGCCAGGCCTGCCAGGCACTGCACAGTGTCTTCCTGCAGCTGCGTTGTGGGAAATCACAGAGGGATGTGAAACCTCTCATCAGTGTGCAGGACATGTTGCATGTGCAATTTTCACATAAGCCTCAAGAGTTTAAAAGCTGATACAACTTTTTTACTTGCACGGAAAAAGTAGTATCTGACTTGGATAAAGCATTTGCAATGAATAGTGAGGAGCAATGTAGAGACCTACTGGGAGTTTGCTGACTTTATCCCAGAGGTCATCACACTTCAGTAACAAGTGAATGAATAAAATGAACTTGAAAAGCTCCATTTAATTCTCTGGAGAAAAGGATAAATCTGTCATTAGCAGAAATGAGTGTGCTAATTGTTTGCTTAAATATTCTTTTCCTGAACATTTTGTCTTACAACTGGCACAGAAGTCATTTAGTCAATGTTACAAAATTCAAATTTAAATTTAAATGAGCCTTGAAATTCAGGAACAGATAGGCAACTCCAACATTCATCTTTTCCTCAGAATGCCAAATTGCACTTACTACTAGCTGTTGCTGTATCCCTTAAGAGTTTAATCCTTTCCAACCTCGGCAGTTTCCAAAGCTGCAGTTTTTCTGGTAGCTCATTTAAAGGAATTGCTTGTTGGAATGTCGTCCTCTTCCTGTGTTATCTCCTGTTCAGACTGATGTGTAGATTAGCTGTTCCAGCCTTTTATTTGGGTACTCTGCCCATTTTTCGACTTTTATAACACACAGACTGGCAAAAACTGTCACGTTGCACAGAACGATCTGTAACCTGTGAGTGAAGTTTTTAAGAGCAGAGTTTTGAATGCTTGGGCGAGGCTCCTGTTAGCCATTTGAATCTGAGGAAGATGGCAAGAATTGAGACTGTAGACGTGTGTACAAAGCTCTTCCCATGACTCATTTCCTTGCCTAGTTAGAGGGCACATTGCTTCTTTTCCACATGGGATGCTTGTGCATCGTCACATACTTTCCTGTGCTTGTTTCCCCGTCTGCATAATCCATCATGCCTTTGGATTTTGGTTTAAGAGTTCTTGTCTGAAGCTTGAATATTAGTGATAGTGACACTACATTTAAGATCCTTCCTCTCTTCCAGAGGACTCTGCTGCGAGGGCAGTTTAGGTAACGAATTAGATCATCATCTCAAGAACCTAGTTAAGAAGGCTAATATCTCCTCAGGCTAGCGAAGCAAAATGTAGTCTGGCAATAAAATTGGGTCTGACTGATAATTTGGCAAACTCAGGTCCTCAGCTGCACGTGCACTGTACAGCAGCCTGCGCTTTCCCTAGAGCCACTTCGACGGCTCCGAAGCCTGTTTGGTTCCCTTTGTATGAGGTTTGTTGGTGCCTCAAACCTTAAAGCTGTTGCTTCATAAATGCACTCCTGAAATCTGGGGGAGGATGTTCCTGTTCATACCCACTGTTCTTAATGTCTGAAGCCCCCATCTCTGTGATCTTGACCTGTCGGAGTGTGTGGCTCGAGGGAGTTGAGCTGCCCTTTCCTTCCATCACAGTTTCATGACATATGCAACTTAGAGTCATTCAAGAACCAGGGCCGGCAAAGCTTTGCAATAAGAACAAATATTGTGTGCAATATGTATCTTGAATGGAGAGAAATCTGTTCAGCAAATGGCACAGCTTGAGTTTTTTTGGCTTTGATAGATGTACCCAGCACTCAATATACAAATAAGGCTCATGGGAAGTTTTGCCTCTTTCAATGTGTAGTCTATTTAAACACCATGGATTGAAGCACCTTTTACCATAAAATGACTGTTCTTCACATGTTCTAGGTGTCATAAAAGCTTGGACATCAACCTTCAGGCACTGGTGCATGTTGAGTCAGACATGTTACATAGTCAATGAGACATTGGATTAGGAGTCTGAACAGTACATAATTATTTTTTCTCCTTCAGACATAAAGAATGAGTTCTTCCAAAGGCTGCAGGTTGTTACTGCTGTTGTCTTCATTAGTTTTGTAGCATTACTAAATCTTCCTTGTGTGTACTGAATATTTTTTTCTCCAGCAGTCTGATATACGGCACTCCTTGAATTGCACAAAACCCATCTATCCCTTATTCCTGTGAGAAATCATTGTAGCTCTTTATAACCATAAAGGTCAAAGTTTCAAAAGAGTTCTGGAGAAATCTGTTTTGCTCCCCCCTCCCATCCGAGCCCTTTTCTCAACTGATTAAGATCTCTAATGTTTTATGTCTCCTCCTTCTCTCCTTAATGTGAACAAGTTATTTAGGGTGGAGGTTTTATGGGCTGCTGTGTCAAAAGCTTTAGACAAGTCAGTAAAAAAATGTCCCCAGTGTGTAAAGACCATTATCCATAACCCTGCAAATGTCATCTGTAACTTTGAGCCATAGGGAATCAGTGGAATACAAAGGTTAAAAACCCAGTTGGCAGTTCCCATCAAGGCTGCTGTTCCCTTTGTCTGTTCAGCAGAGGGAGATATAGATCTTTAGTGGAATGTTGTGTTTATATATATATATATATAATAGTGCAGTTGGTGTGAGTTAGAGATGAAAATCAGTGGCTGAAGCAGGGTATGGTCTTTCCTGCAGAGCTCTGTCAAAATATTTCAGGTGCTGACCTGAAACCCTCTGCTGTCACATCCCTGAGCCTTTCCTTGGTAGAAGGAAAAGTAGAAAGTGCTTATTGTGCCGTTGGTTTTGCCAGAGATTAAACTGAGGCTACCAGACATATTCAATCTAATCTCAGCCCTTTAATTCAGTTTTCACGGAGTGGACCTTTCTCATGGTGCTCCTTTTATTATCCAGTCTGTTAAACAGAACACTGTTGGGCACTTTCCTTCTTCTCAAAGCTGTGCTCTCTGTTTGTGTAAATGAAAACCTGGGCTGGATTTGTGTTGAATTCCCTAAATATGATTTTTCTTTTGAGGCTGGATTTCTGTTGGATTCCCTAAATCTGATTTTTTGGAGGCTGTTGCCCATCATCTGTATTGCAGTGTAGGAAGATGAGATTAACTTGTCATCCCCGAATACCCAGGTGCCTTCCTCTGCTTTAGAAACTTGCTTTCATCTCCTCGCTAACATCACGGGCACTGTGGCTTCCTCACTTTAAAGGGTTTGTTTGGGGTTTTTTTTAAGATTTTGCCACCAGCAAAATGAATCATGCAGACCTTGCTTAATCTTGTACAGTCTTCAGAGCACACAGGGGAGGCTTTGACCTACAGGGAAAACATCTATTGGATGCTTTTCTGAAGCTCAAGTCCCTTTTTGGGTGGCCATTGAATGTTTGCCCCCTCTCAAGACGGGGTGTGCAGGAGCTCCCCAGGAATCTGGTACCACTGTTTGCGAGACCACTTGTCTAGACAGAGCTCTGATAGCAAATATAAATGAAGTATGCAGCTTCCCAAATCATCCTGGGCACACACGTGAAATACAAAATAAGGGCATTTTTCCACTTTGCTGCTGTGGACCAGAGCGGTGCTTCTAGAAGAGATTGCTGAGATTTCCCCAGGGCAGCAGAAAATGGTTATTCAGAGAAAAACTGTTCCTTCGCTGCAAAGGAAACTCCAGGTGAAAAGAGGAGAAAGCAAATGCATCAAATGAGTAATTTTGTCTTAGTTACAGAAACAAAGTACCTGCAGTTTCTGCTGGAACAAAAAATTGTGAATACAAAGCCATATCCAGCAAACATTTTAACGTGCCTGTGCTAATGGCTGTTGGAATAAATTTTTCTTGTTTTATTGGAGCTTTTTTGAAAAGGAAAGTATAGACAGAAAAAAAAAATAAAAAATACCAGTTAGCTTTACCTGTGCCTGCAGTGTTCTACAGGGAGACATTGGGGTGAAATGGATTTATTTCTGCTGTCTCCTCCTCATGCGATTTGTCATGCTGCAAGAGGCAAACAGCACACTGCATTCTTCAGCAAGATGCTCCAGATAGTTTTGTCTGCTAAGGTTCTTTGCTTCGGGCTGTATCAAACCCATTTTTAATCTCTTTCCTTTACAGTAAGGGAAATGGTTTGTGCAGAGGGCACTGATGTCAACTCACTGTTGTTGATATTATCTAATTTCTTCAGAAAATTCTTGTGCTAATTTTTAGTGCAGGGCTTTGTTCCCTTGAATTCAAGTCCACTTTTTCCTGTCCCTAATGTGTTGTCATCTCTTTTCTTTTCCCAGAGCATCTATTTCCTTTACGTAGTTGAAAATATCACACTGTCTTCTTTCCCAGAAATGGCTTGTGATAGGCCAAAGCCTGCACTGATCATATCCCATCCCAGTATTACTCTGTCAAGTGAGATAAATCTCTTCATAGTGTTTTGTTGGCTGGAAAGCTTCCTCACCATTCTTTGTCAAATACCCCAAATGCCACCCAGCATTTCTGTTGCTATAATAAAGACCCTTTCTTTTCCTCCCCACACTTTCTTCTGCCCTGGGGGAGACACAAGATTAAAAATAGTCTTTTTTTTTGTGGTCCCTGCATGAAGGTTCACTTGCCTTGTTGGGTTGGATTATTCCCAAAGATGAAGTGTTCTGCTGTCCAATGTCTTCTCTCCGGAGCAAGACCTGCACTTGGGTGTTCAAACTGCCTCTCTGCTGTAGGGAAGATTAAATCTCCACCCTAAACTTTTTGAACAAAGCCGCCTCAGTCACATGAAGGTCTGCAAGTGCTGTTGTTTGGTATTACAGGCTCGGCAGCAGCTCCAGTTCAGCAGTTCAGTGAACTGAAGGAGAGCTAAGGTTGCATGGCATTGCTTCATGCCACCCCCACCGTGTGGGTGGAGATAGGCAAAACCTAAAAGGTCTGAGAAGCCAGAAACTTGTGCAGCAAAACACAGCCTAAACATTAATGCTGTAATGCTGAGAGGTGGGCTAATGCCTTTCTTTCCTTATGTCAATAGCAAAGAGCTTAAGCAAATTCGGATTAAAAGCAAGTTCTCCCTAATCCTTTGACATGAAAGCGCTTTTCAAGACAGCTGAGGGAAGAGTTTGTAGAATTGTCTTTGGGAGCGCTCAGAGCTTGACTAAGTAGGATTCTTGAATTCAATTATTTAGCTTGGAAGTTGATTCCAACTTTGCAGTTGTCCCCTCCTTGAGTGGGCAGTTGGACTGGCCGGATTCCAGAGGTCCCATCCAACCTACAGTATTCCATGACTTTCAGGGCCCTGGAGCAAAAATGGATTTCTAAGAGAAATTGCGTTCTATGTAGGATTAAGTTTCAGTTTGAGCTTCCCCATAATTAAACCCTGAGTTGTCTTTTTACCAGCCTTTGATATCGCTGGCTGGGAGGCTCCATTTCCTGGTGCACAGGTATGTGGAAGATCCACTGGAGAGGTGCCACTTTCTTATTAATAGCCTTTTAGTTAGTCTCTAAGTAACTGCAGCTTGGGAGATGGCTTCTGTAGTTCTCCTCTCAAATTAAAGGAAATGTTTTCAAGCATTTAATTTTCAAGGTCTGGCTTCCAATAGCAGCTGTCTGTCTTTTCTCAGGTGCTTGAGAAAGCAGCACTTGTTTACCTGGCCCTTGTTCAGGTTTCTCTAAGGACCAAAGCATCTAATGTGCCAAGTCATCTTCAGTGTACTCCATTGCAGAACAGTGATTTGAGTTTATTTTTAAATCAGGATGTTTTTCCCTTTTATCTCCTTCCTCTTTCTCCTCACTAGGAGAAGAAGAGAAGTTTTTATTCCTGGTGAAGACTGAGGTTTCATGTGAGCCTCCTGATTCTGTTTCCATTTTTAGTCCAGCCAAAGACTTTACCTCAGAGGATTCCTTTTTTTTATGGCAAGAAATCACACTGAGCCTGGCTGAAAAAGAGACTTTTGGTTAGCCCATCTTGATGCTAAAGTTCTTTTGTTCTACTGCTTGTTTATCTGTGTTCAACAAATACTGAAGGTGGCTTATCCCCTCTTGCATGACATACCACTTAGGGGAATAACAACGAGTACTCCTCCCTTTCACCCAGAGACACTCAAAACAGGCTTTGATTTGAACCACTGGACTCCGGACACTTGAAGGCATAAGGATGTCATTATATTTTCCCGCTAAGCAAGTTGCCTGGATACGATTCTAGGTAGCTTTGAAAGCTTCATTCTGTCCACTCTGTGTGCTGAGTGATCTTGCTTACTCTTGGTATACAGGGGAGAAATGAGTGAAAGATCAATTTTTACAGGTAGATGTTTAAATATAAATAATTGGATTTGAGCTAACCCCTTCAATGTTTATCGAGTGATGCAGGCTTCCTTCAGGATCTCTGAAATAACTTTTTTTAAACCAGTGAAAGTAAAAAATGAAATGCTACAAAATCATGCTTTCATTCGATGAAAGGCATTTTGTGGACTTGTTTTATACCCTTTTATTTTGTTGCTCTTTTGGTTTCTCCAGGAGAATCTAATTGGTGGTGAGCAGAGGTATCTTGCGCCAAATTCGCTCTGACTTGGTTTATCTTGTTAAACAAGTCATTTCAATAAACCCCTCAGACTATAAATGTCTCCTACTCTTACTTCTGGTGTACGGTCGCCTGGACAAAAACAAGGCAG
Source organism: Pseudotriccus pelzelni (assembly GCA_035584735.1). Lineage (NCBI taxonomy): Eukaryota > Metazoa > Chordata > Aves > Passeriformes > Tyrannidae > Pseudotriccus > Pseudotriccus pelzelni. Next base: position 26,916,468 of record JAWMRA010000005.1, on the reverse strand, counting down.
CTTTGATCCAAGCTTGGAGTTCGTATAGAGGAGAACAAATAGATGAAGATGAGGGAACCATAAGCTGGGAATTACTCATGAATTACTATGTGCAACAAATCAGATCATCATGGTCAGAGGAGCACAAGAGAAACATTAAAGACTACGCTCCAGCCTGGGCTTCTGTTTTAGTAAAACATGTGTAGCATGAGCGTGCAGGACTGCAGGCTGCAGCCAGAGCATTAATGTATAAAATTAATCTGACCTTTAAGCTTGATATTGAAGATCTATTTTATTTTTTTAAAGAAGTCCAAAATGTGCTTTGATCACAGAATACTTCCACCAGACCACTTAATTAACATCTGTCTGCCTACCCCAACCGCTTTGGGTTTTGAATTACAGGCATCTTGTCTGTGATATTCATCTACCATGTAACAATGAGCACCAGTTATATTTTCAAGTCTATAAGCACTGGAAAACCCAAGTAATGTAAATTACTTTTTTTTTTTTTTAATGGATCAATAATCTAAATATTGAGCAGTTGAGAAATGTGCATGTTTAAGTGATTGAAATAAGAAAAATGGGCATTGATTCTCCAGCAGTTTAGTTTTCCAGAGGAGAGCCACAGAACCTTTGTATGCAGCTCTTGGGGCTTTCTAGTTGTTACATCCTTTGAATATAAAACTGTTGCATTGCAGGTAAATTGTTGTTTTGCTGTCCTTGGCTTCATGTCCCTCGAGTAAGTGGTTCTTGGTCAAGAAAAGCCTTGAGGGGTCTCGTGAATTAGCTTATGCTGGTTCAAGCTCTTGGTGAAGGTGGGGGAAGCACATGACCTGGAAGATGAATGTTACCTGGAATTTGCTGGGTACCTGGAGAGCTGGATTGCTCTGCTTTCTGTGTGCTGGTACTCAGGGAAAGGTAAAACTGCTGCTGTGTGGTGCTCTGTCCTAACATGTGCTGCTCTTTCGGGGCTGCTGCTCACCAGTACCCAGTAAGAGCTTTACAACAGGGGATGTTGAACACAAAGCCTGCTTGTAACAGCTGTTTTGTGAGTGTTATTAACAAATCTTAGCATAAGAAAAATCACTTCTGGAAAAAACAGACTGTCCTCTTTTTGATTTTGTTTAGGCAACCACACACCCAAGATCAATTCTGTTTTTCAGAACTGAAAACAGAATTCAGAAATCTCAGAACAATTTTGAGATTACCCAAGGTGCCGCTGGCTCCATTAGCAATTCCCAGCTCTTTTTTTTTTTATTTTAAGAAGTTCTTAAACCTGATTTCCTATGACTATGTAACCACACCATCAGTTCATTTGCTGCATCCCTGCCCCTGCAACCAAGCTGAATCCGAGAAGCGAGACCGAGGAGGTGCTGATCCCTTCGCCTTGTTCATCGCAAACCCATCCCTCTCTTTTGCCCTGTCCCTGCCGGCTGGAGTCTTGTGAATTTATGGGCTGCTGAGCAGTGAGGGATGCCATCCTTTGCTGACAAGGGTTATATTTGCTGAAGAGGTGGCGAGAGCTCTCGGAAGTTTGGAGAAGTCTGAATTCTTGATGAGTTGTCACTGGATGGCTCAAAGGTGAAGGCAGCGGCGCCTTAAGGGAAGTAAACTGAACGTTCTGGAAAAGCACTATTTAAAAACTCAGGCTTGTGGTCAGGGACCTCTCAGCAGCAGTGGCAGAGCTTAGCTGCCCTTTTTGCCTTCTGGGGTCACTTAAAAATATATATATATAAAAAAGAAAATATGACCTGCCAGCAAACATTTGAATTCAGAAGATGCAGCAGTAGAATTCTGTCGTGTTCAGCTTCTGAGGTGACGTTGAGCTGGATGAGAATTGCTCTGGAGTGTTTAATTTGTTGTGGTACAATATACATGTTCTTTCCTATTATTTCATAAATGTTTAAATTAAGCCTGAATGCAGAACAAAAGGGATCTGTTGCTGCCCAAGGGTTGGACATGAGGCTTTTCACTGTGCAGCTGTCAATTCCAAGATGAAACTGTTCTAAGTGAGTTTTCTGGTCAGGGTGAGAACTGTAGAGCTAAAAAGATTGCAGAAGTACGATTTTAATGCTGATTTTGAGGAGCAAACAAGAAGCAAATACCCCTGTGTTGCTGGTTAGCAGTGGAGTACACTCCATGGTCTGCCAGGGGTGCCAACGGTAGGAGCCAGTGGTGGGATGCTGGGTGAGCTTTACAGGTTCTTGTGGAGTTCAGAAAGTGTTTGATTCCCCTCATTGCCCACTCCATTTTCCTTACTTTCAGCTGAGAATAGCTAATTCTCTGAGCTTTCCAGGGTACCCTGCTGCCTCACCTCAGACCTCCTGGTGTGCCAGGGATGCTGCCCATCCCAGACAATTTCAGCTCGTCCAACCCACCAGGCAAAGCTGCTGCTGGGGTACCTGGGAGTTGTATTTTTCTCATTTAACTTCACTTTTGGGCTCTCTGCTTCCTCAGCAGATGGCATTTTTATCATGTTTTTGCAAAGTCCATATGGCCTACAAGAGAGAGTATCTCTCTTGATTGTAAAACATGACCACCTGTTCTGATTTTAATGAATGCAGCGAGCATCGGTCTTCATATATCTACTTAAAAATAGCTGCTTCAATTGAATTTAAAAAAAAAACACAACACACGACAAACAACCAAAACTCAATTGGGCACCAACACTTCGTCTGCTGAAATAATCAATTAATAATTAAGTGGCTAATTTTAGAACCCACTGGCCTTGCCCATTCCGTCGGACTCGTGGTGATGAGAGCAGACAGTGATTGATTGCCCTGCCGATGCCGAGAGGCTCACGCGGGGCTGGGGCCAGATGCCGGCGGGCTTCGAGCTGTTCGCTGGGATATTTAGAAGGTGAACGCGACTTCGTGGCTCTGCACTGCAAATGGACTTGTCTTCCCTGCTGCTGCTCTCTCCTCTCTGCATTGCTCACACGCAGCCAGCCGCAGGTACCCCCCTTTCCCTGCCACCTTCTGAAGGATAAAATCTGGTGCTTAAAAAGGTGCCCTGATGATGGGCCAGTTGGAGAGGACACTGAAACTGTGAGCAAAAATAGGCTTGAAAGGCTTATCCACTAACTGGCTCTTAATAGAAAGCCCTGCTAGGATCATTGTGCTCATTAAAATAACAATTGCCAGTTAACTGTTTCACAGCTCCCACAGGTCTGCTGGATGGATGAGAAAGTGTGGAGTTTTTTGGCTCCAGCTTTCAGGGAAGTACAAGGGACCAAGATGCCCAAATCTTGTTAGAGGAGTCTTAAAGCTTAATTCAAAGTCCTTTTGAAAATTAACCCTTTATTCAGTAAGCCTGTTGTGACATCATCTTGCTCTAAAGCTAATTAAAGTGCCGAAATGGTAGGAGCACACTGGGATTTTGGCTGATTAGTGTTGTTCAGAGGTTAAACATTTCAGAGGTGAAAGACACAGGAGCTGTTTGAAAGAATGTTTTGTGTTAGGAGTACTGGATTTCCACACAGAGGGGTAATTCGGCAGCGCAGGCGGTGTAGAAAACTTGACTTGGTGCAGCTGCTTGGAGCATCTGCTTTTACACCTTGAGGAGGGACAGAGCCAGAAATCCTTCCCAGAGAAGTGTCTGAGCCTGTCATATGCAAAGAAAGTAAGGTGCTAGAAGCAGTGAGAGGGGAAGGCAACTTGCCTGCTCAGCTTGTTTTACTGAGGATGTTTCTGACACCTTTCCCCCACCCTGCCACAGCCACCAATCAGCCCCTTTCTGGGGGGAGAAGCCCCCCTTGCTGCTCTGACGGTGGTTGCTGTACCCTGATCGATGTTAATCCAGTTATCTCTCAAACCACATGGGATTTTGAGACAGCAGGTCTCTCAGCTATACAAACACCCAGCTTTGAAATGCTGTGCAAATACAAAACCAATCGTAGCTATTGGCACTTAAATTCATTTCTATATAATCTTTGTGATAAACTTCCGCTGGTGGGGTGTTATTTCAGTGGGAGGAGGGTCAGAGCAGTTTTCAGCTGATGTCCTGGTATCACCAGTTGCTCAGTGAGAATGGTGCCCAACTTGGCTGCCTTGTGTTTGTGTGGCCTTCCCTCCCTGCCTGTCCAGAATAGCAAGGGATAATTAAATGAAGTTCAACATTAAAGGCTGAAAGTTGCAAAGGGAGAAGCGTCTTAACCTTGTTGAGCTGGAAAGAGCACTGGCAGGGTGTTTGGGGCCTGGGTCTCAGGGGGCTTTCTCTTCTTATTTTTCAGTTTTCTTGGGAATTGACATTTAATTGTGCAGAAAAGAAAATGTATCACTAATTCTGCTGTGATCCCTATTATGTGGTTGTGGCACTGTAGAATATCTGTGAATTAAATCTTGAGAAGAACTGGAATTTAGTCCGTTCCCTCAGTAGCAGAAATGCAAATTCTTTCTTGATTGGTAATAAAGTCAAAGAAGAGAAGCAAAAAAAAAACAAAACTATGAAGGTTATCCATCTAGAGCAAGCATGACAAATTTAATCCCTTTTCTCCCCACAATCCAATTAAAGTAGCCGACTGAGTTTTTAGCCTTGAGTTCTCCAACAGTTTTCCAAGAGGGGACAGCTTGAGGAAGGAGAAAGGGGTGCTGGGAATTAGCAACAGCAATGGGAGTGGCTGGGCAGGGAGCCGGGAAGGCAGGTGGGAGAAGTGAGAGTCCTTTTGGCTGCTGCCTTGAACATGTGTCCCCCGGGGGGGGTTTGCAGGAGGCCACGCGTGCAGGCACACACATTGAATGCACCTTTTCCCCCCAGTGACTCTGTGAAAGGCTGCGTGGACCCTTCTGGCCTGAATTTTGGGGCTGTTTCAAGCCCTCTTAAACGTTCCTTTGCTGTAGCGCAGGCTGTTTATCCTGCACAAGGCTTGGAGCGAGACGTGGAGGCTGCAGGCAGGATTTTATCGTGAATATTAGAATATTAGAGGTCCCGTGCGTCCTTCCCAACTGAGGAAACTTTGCCCCTTTTCTTCCTCGTCCCCAGATCACTGTGTTCACTACTACGACCTTCGCAACACTAAGCAGCCCATCATGGTGTTCAAAGGGCATCGCAAGGCCGTGTCCTACGCGAAATTCGTGAGCGGGGAAGAAATCGTCTCTGCGTAAGTACTGCCTTTTGGAGGGGGGGGTTAAAAACTTGGTAGCCCTTGCCTTGAGATGCTCTCTGGGGCCACTGAGCGAGTTCACCTGCGTGGGTGGGTGCTCTCAACTGGCTGCTGTGCTTTTAGCAAGCAGAGCGTTGCTTTTCACGAAGACAAAAATAGAAACTCGTTCCTGGTGTCACTTGGCCCTGCTCTGTCTTGTGGAGCTACAATGCTTAAGAGGAACATGAAGGCAACTAGATGTGGCTCCTGTCTGCAAGGCTCAAATTTGGGAAGCTGCAGGTGGGCTCTCCTCTTGCTGTGTGGGCTGAGGATGCTCCTGAGCAGAGCTCTGCTATAGAGAAGGCTGCTGGCAGAGCCCTGGAGACAGTAATCTGCAGTAAAACACAGCTGATGAGTGACAGAAGCGATCAAATGGTACTGCTATGTCTGAAGAGGAGGTTTAGCCACAGCCTGAAAGCAGCTCCAGTAGGACTGACTGTTTGATCTGTTCTCTGGTAATTTATTATCTGCTCTGTGAAGGCCCTTTCTAGGATTATATTTAGGTTAGAAGGTAAACAAGGAGAAGCTGTGTTTTGTGGTCCTAATGGCATGTAGCTTTTCAGCCAGGGTGGGCCGTAAGGTCTGCTGTGGAGGCCCCGAGGAACAATGTTCTCCAGCTCCTGTTCACTTACATGGCCACGTGTCTGCCCCGAACCCGGGTGTGGCTGCCTCAGTTTGAGGTGGGTTTTCAATCACATGGTCTGACAGACACACTTATTCCTACACAGCAAAAGGCTGGAACAACTTGGCTACGAGCCTCTTTAGGAACTAGAGGTGAGCCCCTCTTACACAGTGAGGAAGGTGCAAGTGACTTTGGGGGGCTGCAGGAGGGATCTTTGATCTTAACACCTGAGGGCAGCAGGGATGGATCACAGGGGTGGGTCTAGTCCCAGGAAGTATCCCTGCTGCCTTGTGCCGGCGATTATCCAGCTTGACTCTGTCCTGTGTTTGCGCACAGTTTGCTTGAGAAGCCTGGAGATGAAACAGAGAATTCAAGGTATATTCAGGCTGCTAGGGAGTTACTCTGAGCTGAGCTGTGTGATGAAAGATTCCCCAGTGACTCCTGGTACTGTTTATATTTAATCAGCTCCTCTCTTCTTATTTCCATTAAGGTTATAACTCTATAAGGCTGCAAATTTATATCTAGAACACTGGGAAAATTAAATTTAATGCTTTGAACCAAATCTGCGTAAGAGAAAGTGTTTAATACAAGCAGGAGGAGGCTGGGAAAGTTTTACAGCCATAATCAAGTGCAGCATCATTTATGGGATGTTTTAGGACAGAACGGCCCTGTCCTGCTTAGGCCAACCTTCTCAAAAAGCTTATCCCAAAGTTCTGAGAGGCATATCGATAGAGCTGTCAGACTTGGACAGGCAACAACAGGATGAGGGGACTAACTGAAAGGTTCACCTTCCTTTTCCTGTGTGAACAGGGAGAAATGTCAGAGCAGATTATTTTTCCTGTCTTTCTTTCGCAAATTGAGGAGAGGAGACAGCGGTAGTGGTTCTCAAAAATCAAGCACTGATTTCTGTTAAGAAAAAATTATATGTATATTCAGGTTCTCTAGATTTCTAGCTGAAGCTGTTTTATGGATTGCATTGATTTACTTTGCCTTGTAGAGTTAGGTTTTGACCTCAAGAGTGTTCAGAACTGCCTGGTATTTAGCATAACACATTGATTGTAGTGCTGATTTACAGAGAGACAGATTTAACAGAGCAGCACATCCATGATATTTTTTTGGAGAGGGTATGAAACCAGAAGAGCAGTGTAAGATCAGAATCAATGGCCTTTTCCTCTTATCCTTGCAGCCCAGGGGTGGATAACTTTCTTCTTTCATGGCATGCTCATCCTAAGCAATGCAAACATGGCTAGAGCTTGATGGGAATTTGTTAACAGTAAAAAGATTCCATTAGTAATGGACTTAAGTATTTTTATTTTAATGAAGAGACCTAGAATGTACACCACTAAATATATAGAGGTTAAGTGCTTATATATCTGAGGTTTTGTTGATGGGTTAGCTAATAGCAGCAGCTGTCACAGGAGTCTTGACAGCTTGTAGACCAGGGATTAGTCTTCTGCTTTACCCTGCCTGCAGAAAAGTTTAATTTCCAGGCGACTCTGAATCTTTCCAAAGCAACATTCTGAAAATACAACTGTCCTAATAGCACAGAGGGCACGTCCCTGTACTTTGTGGACCAAAAAAGCAGCTTTATGCACCTTTTTCCCGTTCTGAGCTATGCTGCTCCTGTAATGGAAAGGACAAGGGAAGGAAGAGGGAGCAGCAGTGTAGGGCGGGGACAGATCTGGAACAAGCATCAGGCAGAGAAGCTGAATGCTCTTTTTTTAGGCGTCCCCACTTGAGACTTGGGGTGAGGAACGCACTGCTGCTTAAGTCACAGTATTACAGATAAAATTCATGCCTCCATTCTGATCTGACCTCATACTATTATTACAAATGACTAACAAATCTTGCTGCAGCTCCCTTATCGCTCCTTTGTCATTCCAGCTGTCATTGAGGACTGAGATAAGGTTTTTGCAGGATAGCACAAGGTGCATCTCTTCTCTTCTGTGCTATATTTTTAGGTAAATGGGACACGGGTGCAGGACTGATGTCTTACATCATTGGTAATATTTGATGGATATTGGGTGGGTTGGTTTTTTTCCTTTCAGCTCTAAATACTTAGAAAGCAGCAAGGTTGGTGGCACGACCTGCACAAGGGGAGCATTGCCTGCTTCCCCTCCCTCCCTCCCTCCCAGGAGGCTGGCAGGTCCTGCTCCCAATCTCTTTCAAATTTAAGATCAGAACAGCACTAACCCTTTCCTCAAAAAGGCTTCATGGGGCTCCAGTTCTGCCATATCACCATTTGTTCCCCAACTGTGGAACGTATTGTAAGTCAGTGAGTGCCAGAACATCAGAGCCATATATCAAAATATAATCAGTGATTGCTAGAGAAAAATGCCGGTGAAGTGAGAGATGTTCATGTCCCCTCAACTTTGAGGGAATAAATTAATCCTGTATCTCCTGGAAACACGGGATCCTCCTGTTTAAGTTGAGCTCTGCCTGACAGAGGAGACCACCTCCACCTCCCTTCTTTTACAAAAGGCAAGAGGTTTACTCACTGTAAACAAAAACATTTTGAAGGCAGGTATGTTTGCATGCAGGGAAACCACAGAAACCAACAACGTTTACTTAATCCCAGCAGATTTTGTATACTTTGAATTGTAATGTTTAGCTTTGCCGCCAAGGTGAAGAAAGTAGAAGCTTGAGGTGTGTATCCCTGCAGTCTCAATTACGCATGAGAAAACCAGATCAATTTAATGTTGACAGCAGCTGTGAGCCCCCAGGTTTTTCTGTGCTGCTGCTTGGTATTGGGCAAGGGGAGGAAAACGTGCTTCAGGGCAGCTGGAGAGGGAGGAGACTGCTTCCTACCCAAGTTATGGAAAGACATGAATGACAGTTGCAGCCAGTACGGAGAAAGGAACAGATTTTATTCATGCTGTAAAGGTTTAAAAAATCAATAAATTCAGTGTGTCCTGGATCTGTGAGGATCTGGAGGAGGCAGTGATGGCCCAAGGGCCATACAGTTCAGTGGAGGGCTCTGCAACTGGTAGGAGAAAGGAAGAGTAATACTTCAGGGAAGTTTTTAGTCAAACATGTAATGCATTTTGACAGGCTTTTAAAGTAGTGTGATACCTTGCTGAGCTCAAGCTGAGCTGCACGTGATTGAAAGTGGGATAAACGTCCTAGAGTGCACTAAGGCTTCCTGCCTTTACGTTGCAAGTAGGGTGTTAAGGAGCAGTGTGGCAAGGGGGGAGTTCCTGCCGTATGGCAGCAGGGTAACTTTAGCAATTGTTTTCAGGTCAACAGACAGTCAGCTGAAGCTGTGGAACGTAGGGAAGCCTCACTGCTTGCGCTCCTTCAAGGGTCACATCAACGAGAAGAACTTTGTAGGGCTTGCGTCCAACGGAGACTACATTGCCTGTGGTGAGTACAGCAGTCATCCCGACATGCTAACGGGATTCCTCGGAGCTGGGGCCCCTCCAGTTCCAAAGCACACCAGCACTTGGGCTATGTAGCTGCATGGGCCTCTTAATAGAGAATTATTCTGAAATTCCACCCTCCTTCCCTTGCCAGGGAATAGCATGAGCAACCCTGTCCTAAGAGGGTTTGTAGTTGGTTTTCTTCCGTTTCAGATGAGTTGTTTGTGTATGATGATTCAGACCTGCTTGTCATGAAAATCAACCACTAATGTAATTGCTGTTGATATGACTTAATGTCTTTCAAGCTTAACAACTGGCACATCCTCCTTCTTCACCAGTAGCCTGGGCCACGAGAGGGTCCTGTGCTTGTCACTTAGTGCAACATTCTGCGTGCTGAAGCAGTGGCAAACAGCTCCCTAGAAGACTGAATCATCAGTTACCCCATTGGCTGTTCCTGTTTTTTCCCCTGCTTAAGCTGGTCTGTCGAAGCTGTGTAAATCCACAAGCCTTGGTGGGAAAGCAGTGACAGGCTGATAGCTGTGGGATGAGCGGGACAGCTGTGCCAGCACTGAAGGGAGGACCTTACTTAGCTTGTGTGCTCTCTGATTCCTGTACAGCTTGCAAGGCAGGAATCAGGATGGATTTCTAAATAAAGCCTGCGCAGACTAGTCTCTCTTGCTTAAGCCTCCACAGACCAAACTGTCATACTTGATTACGGCAAGCAGAACTTTGGCAGTGCTACCTGCCTTTGAGCTGTGACACCGAGCGGGCTGGGTGCAGCGGAGTTTCATGTGGTAGCGAAGATGCTCTGCTTAAAATGCCCTGAGGAAGTTATGGGGGGTTGTCGGGATCCTGTGGCTTTTGCAAGTGCATACTGCATACTGTAGTTGTCTTATAATAAAACCTGGTCCGGTTATTAAGCATGGTGGAAGTTTGCTGGGGAGCACTCCCCGCTGTCAGGGCACCACGATCGTTATGATAACTGCAAGGAGGAAATGTCTGGTCTTGTCTTAAGCAATGGAAGAGCTAAGAATTCTTATTTCTGTTCCTGATACCAGAAGCTAATCTTGTATACTTTTTTTTTTGTATTTCTAGGAAGTGAAAATAATTCCCTGTACTTATACTATAAGGGCCTCTCAAAGACACTGCTGACGTTCAAGTTTGATACAGTCAAAAGTGTCCTGGACAAGGACCGGAAAGAGGACGACACAAATGAGTTTGTGAGCGCCGTGTGCTGGAGGGCACTACCAGATGGGGTAAGCTTGCTGCTAGGGTGCAGAAGGAATGCCTCCTGCTTCCTCACAAAACAGCAGTGCTGAGGGTTTGACTGGTATTTCACTTGGTGTTTTCCCATTTATGGGAAAACTATGGGTATTGCAGATCAGTGTGAGAACTTGAATATCTGTGGGGTAACTGAAGTGCTGGGGGAGAAGGGACTGCTGTGCTCTTAACTCTTCCACCTGGGTGTTTGAATTCCTCTACGTGGCATCTGAAATCCCAAAAGCAGCGTAGGATTTCTGGCACTCAGTTGTGGGGGGTTTTGGGGTGCATTAGTGGGGTTTTTGTTGCTGTACTGATGGCAGCTGCAGAGCTGTCATGGAGCCTTGTCTCAGTGTTCCTGTACGTGTCTGGGGTTGCTCACAGCCTCTGTGTTTAGATGAGAAGATAAGTAAAGGAGGTGAGCCCAGGCTTCAGCCACTTCAGTGCCTGTTCCAGTGACACTTAATTCACATCCATAGCATGTGTCCTGATGCTGCAGGCAGACCTGACAGAGCTTATGTGAGTTTGGCCTTTCGGCACAGGGCTGCTCTGGAGGACAAAACGCTGCTTGTGAATTCAGAGTGTTCTTGAAAAGCTTGCATTAAAAAACAATGAGCAAGTAACTCTTGTATGTACAACGGTTTGCAGATCAGATACTTAATGTGCTTGTTGGGAAGGGGAGGAAAGGATCTCATCTTAATGCAGTCTTACATGTAGCTGAAGTGGAATGTTGCCTAATTGATGTCCTGAGATGTTGCATTCACAAAGACGGGGCCTGGGAGAGGTAAGCTCTGCCAATCTGTTTCTGTATGAAGGAGCTGCTCCCACAACTGTGATTCAGTTGTCACTGACACAAACACACTTCAGATGGACGCTTCTGAATCAAAACAAAAATAAAAAAAACCCCACATGTCTGGAACCACCGCCCTCAGCGTGTAAAAATATGAAGTGGGCTGGTTTGTGGTTTGAACGGCAGGCATGAGGCTCGGTGCTGTAGGGTCACCATCTTCTTTCTGGCTGGGGATTTAGGAGGGTTTGGTGTGCATAGATGTCATGTCTCAGATGAAGAGTGGCTGTTGTAAGTTGAGTAATTCGTCTTTCTGCTGGATAAAACTGTGATGTGGGAACCTGTGTGTCCAGGAATGCCCTTCCCTGAACTGCCTTCACACTGCAGTGTCTGGGTTGTCCTGCCCACTGCCCTCCTGGGCAGCTCTTCTACAGGGATTAACGGAGATGTCCCACTCCCGGGGTTATTTCTGTCACCATCTGCTCCTTAGCGGTCTTTTCTCTGATAAATATGCTTTACTCTGATAAACCTTCTGCTTAAGTGACTGAGGAACTTCTGAGCAGTCACCAAGAGGCCGTCGAGCAATTCTTCATAACCAGTATGAAAAATACTGTACGAAAATGTAATAATTAAATCAGGCCCATCATGATTGCACCAAATAATGTTCAGGTTTCACTCCATTACTTCAGAATCCCCTGCTATTCTTATCTTTTTTGCTATCATTCCTCTGCTTTTCCCTGGGCCGCTTCTAAATGAGCCTATTTTTCCCATGGCAGCCCCAGTACCTGGCTCTGTTTTGTAAAGAGAGCAGCAAAAAGCTGCCTGTGGTTGGAGAACTGCTGGCTGAGTAGTTTTTACCTCTGCCTGTGGTGCATGCCATGCTGCTCTACATACCAAGCAAGCAGCCTCACTTGCTTCTGCTAAGAGACCTTAAATTCTTTCTTCACCGTTATCTCCAGACAAGAAGGACTTTTCACTGATCCAGCTACACATTCCTCTTCCCTCTTGTACCGGCACAGTGATCCTCTTCTGGCCTAATTGAGCCTTTGCTCATGTTCTTAGGAAATTAAATTACTGCACAGCCAAAGGTCAGTTATGTCCACAAAATCTCGCTCCAACAATGAAACTCTTCTGTTCTACATTTCAATAATGTTTCTCCAACTTGGCATGATTTTTTTCAAATGAGCCTCATATGTATAGGCTTCCCTAAAAGCTGACATATTTTTTTTCTGATGCTGGGATGAACCCAAGAAGGCTTGTGCCTCGCAGTGCTGTCAGCATCTGTGGGATTTGGGGAACCCACAGCTTATTCCTGCCTTAATTTGCAGACTTTGATCCTGGGTGAGTCACTCTGCCTTGGTTTCCTAATTATAAGAGTTACCACACCTCCCTGTCACCGCTGGCGGTGATCCCGCCTGCTCAGCTGTGTGTGAGGCAGTTCCAGCCCAGCAGCCGCGTGAGCCTTGGGAAACCTGCCCCAGATCCACAGGGAGCGCAGTGAGTAAGCCTTGTACTGCTGTAGGCACACTGTTCTCTGTGCCTTGCTGGGATGGTTCAGAGCATCTCCCTCGTCCCTGTTCCATGGTCACTGGGCAGCAGCTTCAGTTTGCGGCTCAGGGTGTTCCTGAGGCGTGAGAGAGGCAGGCACAGCCTTTCCCCAGGGCTCACCGGTGGAGCAGGCTCTGTTTCCTTACAGTGTTGCTCTCAAGGATTGTTCTTTAATTAACCTTTGGAGATGAGATGAGTAAGTTTCAGATCTGTCAGTTATCTGGGGAAGCATGAGTACATGTACTCCTTCACTTCGTGCACTTAAGTGCAGAATCTCAGATCCTAATTAAAACTTAACTAAAACTTTCGGATGAAATGTCGTTGATTCTTTCTTAAATCTATTTTTATGTAATTCAGGCTTTTGCTTCCTCCTGAGCCAAAGTCAAGCTGTGCCAGCAGCCCTTGCCAGAACCCATATTTTTATTTCTTTCCCTTCTGTGTTGCTTTTCCTTTGCTTACAAAGATGCAAAGACCTTTTTGCTGGAGCTGTCACCTTTCCAACTGCAGAGGTCCAGCCAGCACCTTCTTTCTACCTATATCAAAGCCATTACAAGGGAGAGAAATTATTTTTCCCAAGTGCTTATTACCATTTTGCACCAGGATTACTCACTTTTCAACTCTTAAAAATGTTTAGAAATAAGCACTAGCTTGTAGGCTAATAATTTTGTTAGACTCTTTGGAAAAACAACAGGCAAACAAAAAGCCTCTCAGCAGGCCATTATGAAGCAAACCTCTGCTTCTTGCAGTGCTGTGTCTTGGACAAAGGTAAATAGGCTGTTTGATATTTTTTTAAATAGCCCTTACGTATTGTTTGTGGGGAAAACCATTTCTCCCTTCTCATTTTATGCTAAAAATTGATCAATATTTAAAAGCAGAGAAAGCTTCAGGATACTTCTGGCCTAAGTGACCTGATAAACACGAGTTAGACACAGAGATGCTTTTCAGAACCTTCCCTGAACAAAATCCTTTTATTTCCCAAGTCAAGGATTTTATAATGCATTCATGCCATCCTTTTTAGCCAGCTTGATTTCAAACATGAATTTGGTCTTGGGACTGGAAAACAACAGTCTTCTATTTCAGTAGCACATAAACAGGGGATGCTCTTGAATACAGGGACGCTCTTGCATAGGGAAAGGAAATTATAGCAGTGGGAGTAGTTCGATGCACTTAAGTGGGTAGAGATGTTTTATCTGTCTCCAGTTGTGTTTAGGTACATGGATCACAGCTGGAAGAAATTAGTTTGTGCTTTGTTTTCCCTCGCGCGTCCTGTGGGATGTTTTCCCCTTCCCTGAAGGGGACACCTTTCGTTTGGACCTGCTCTGCCCTGTTCCAGAGTTCAAGATGTGCCTCATACAGCTGTGTTAAATAATTACATCTCAAGTAGCCCTTTTCCCAGACATGGTTGGTTTTTCTCAGAAGTCGTCAAAAGAGAAACCAAGGCTGAACCTGCTCCCAGGACAGCAAAAAGGTATTACAGCTGAACACAGAAGCAATTTGATTATGTAGATTAAGCATGGCTCAATCCATCATAATCACTGTAAAGAAGCCATTTAATTTTATACCTGTTTGCATGAGTATTCATTACTGCAGATAAGGAGGTTACCAGGGAAGGATTTCACAGGCAGAAATGTCGAGGCTTTGATACCAGTGAGGAGATGCAGATAAGAACAGGAGAGAGCCATGCAAGTTAGCTTAGGTAAAGCTTTATGTACATTTGTGGGGGGTTTTTTGAGGAGTAAAGAAAGGAAATGCACTGAGAGAAAACTGCAGCCTTTAATCAAAGAGCAGGTGGGTGGTGGGACGTGCTGGATGGGTGCAGAGGTCTCCTGGTGCTTCGGAGGAAGGCTCTCAGTGCTAGGAAAGCATCTCCCCTGCCTCAGCAGAAATCTGTGTACGTGTTTCCTCACCTTCTTGTCGCTCCTCAAAAGTCATTTTCATTTACAGGGGTCTCAAAACAATCATGTATCCATGGATGAGAGAAGCAAGCTCTGGGGCTCCAGGCTTCAGGTTGTCTTTAGGCACTGCCATGTGATGGAAATATCTTTGTAATTAGTTCTGTACCTCTGAACTTCTCTTTGTTAGTCTCAGAGGATGAAATATTCCCTTCAAATAGGGCTTTGGTGCATCTTTTCTGAAAACAAGCTTTTCTGTTGTTTATTTTTCCTTTCCTCTGGACATTCAGCTTGCTTTCTTAATGATGTCTGGTTTGAATTCTTTAAATAGAAAGCTGTAATTGTACCACTGTAAGCTGGTCACTTAATAGGGCTGTAATCTTGTTCACAGATGAAAAGTAGCCATCCTTTGTTTCCCAGTAGCCTAATAAATGATACACAGGAGCTAGTCAGTGGCTCTGATAATTTACAATCAGCAAATTGGCTCCCTTCACAGGAATTAATTTAGCCAATACAAATTATTTCAGGAAGTGATTCATTGCCATTTGAAAGCGCTAATTAATTTGGGTGACTTATGAACATTAAAAATTAAACCTCCTTTGTCACTCCAGAGTAACCGAATGCTAATTCAGTGTCATTCTTAAGTAACTTGTATCAATTGTAACTACATCTCCTGTAGCTTGAAATACAAAATCCAATGGGATTTTGGGGGGAAAACAAGTGTAGTACTTGTGATATTTTTGTTCCGCTTTGCTGCTGAAATTTTCAGGTCTAAGAATTGATGAGAATTTTGGCTTCCAGCTTCAGCTCAGTGTTGATTTATTTTTACGGCATCCTCGGCTGGCTGTTCAGATGTCAGTTAGGATGTACCTAGGTAGTAACCTAAAGCTCAGGAGATAAGTGCCTGCCTGGAGTGATCGGACCCAGCTGCCCCTTGCCCGCCTCTGATCCCAGCTGTGGCACAGGCTGCAGTATTTTCTGGGAGGGCACCTGCTGTTTTCTGACTCATCCTTTCTTTCCTAGACCAGGACTGGCCCGTAGCATTTGTGTGCAGCCTCTCCCAAAGCAGTATCCTTGCGGGTTATCCTCCAAGCGCAGCGCTGCCGCTTCATGCCGGAAACACGCAGATACCTTTGTCCTCGTGATTCACATGCACAGCAGTTTATGGGAGCTGACGATGATCGGCTTTTAAAAAAAGCAAGATGTGACTTTGATCAGCTATATTCTACTGGTTTTTCTCCCCCATGTGAAAATCTTCAAAGATTTTCCTCCCTCCCATGGAAGCTGTCCAAGCCCCGTAGCCTGTGTGCTGTGAGGCTCACAGCTCTCTGTGTGAGGCTTCCCACTCCTCCTGACATGCCCTCTGCTCTCTGGCCTTTGGCAATGCTTTAAACATGAAGTTTTCTTTGACTTTTTTTTTTTTTATTTTGCTGCTTTGCACTTTCCTTAGGTAGTAAATGTATTTGATTTCTCTTCCATCCTACCCTTTTCATGTCTGTGCTCCCTTACTCGTTTGAAAATCTCAAATCTTTGTTAAAAACGGGTGGAACCCAGAATATCAGAAGATACATCATCCATGCTTGCGGGGGGGGGGGGGGGGGGGGGGGGGGGGGGGGGGGGGGGGGGGGGGGGGGGGGG
>JAWMRA010000005.1:26864681-26900233 GCA_035584735.1 Pseudotriccus pelzelni | reverse complement strand
AGAAGATAAATAATACATGCTTTATTCCCCCCCCCCCCCAGATTTGAGCACATCACTTAAGTGTACCAACACACACTGTATACACTGTTTTATGTGCTGTTTGAAAGCTATTCTCCTATGCAGAATAATTTCTACCTATCTTGTCACAGGTTGAGTATATATATGTTCCTTTGTGCTGAACATGCTTGTGTGCTTTCATACCCCTCTCTCTTCAAATGCTCATCTTGGGCTCTATTTTTTTTTTGTGGCTAAGCAGAATTAATTAAAAAGTGCTCAGGTGATGAACAAATATTTTACTACCTGTCACAAACCTTGGAGTCCAACTGTGGAGAACTTTTGTGAGGGGAAAAAAAAAAATCATACTCTATTATTAACAGTTCATGCATTATATTGAAATCTCAATGTGTTGACACCTTGATCCATGTGAAAGACCATCTCGATAATGTGATTATGCAAATGACAGGCTTTAGGAGAAAGTGTTTAATTTTGAGTCTTCTGTAGAAGAATAAAAATGTTGGTAAATGTTCTTTCCTTGCTGCCTTCTCCCCCATTGCAGGACACCCTCTGAGCTCCCTCCTGGTGAGGGCAGGACCACACTGCTACTGCAGTCAAGCCTGGCAGGGATGAAGGGAGTTGGGCAATTCCCTCATAATCCCAGTCTCTGTTCACTGTGCTCCTCCTGCCTAGTGTGTTTGGGGGCAGAAAGGTGTATTGCACCATTTGTTTTGCTGTCTCGGGGCTCAAGGTGACTGGTACATCAGGACCTGTGTTAACTCTTCCTTTCCTGGATGCAGAGCCATCCATGTCCATGCCACCGCTGAGAACAGAGGGGTCGAGTCTCACTTTTGTTCGGCTCTGGAAGTTCAGGTCCCCTGTGGTACTGCAGCACTCTGATATCATTCTAACTTCTATTTTAAGAACAGCTTCTTCAAGAAATGTAGGTGGCTCGGGTTTTTCTTCTTTGTTGGTTTTAACTTTACATTTGCAAACTCAGTTTCTCTCCTTCTGCAAGGTGAGGTGTTTTGTTTTTTTTGTTGCCTTGCATAATTGCAGAAAATTGCCACGGGGTTGATGTGTTTTTTGAAGTGAAGAGAGATGAAAGTCGCACGTGTTTCTTGAATGAAGACAGTGTTTACTCTTTCAGACTTTTATAGATGATATTTGCTTACCGACGTGTCTCTTGTAATGCCAAGAGAAGTAGAGCGTGCTGTAGGAGGACTGGGGTCCTGCTTATTGGAGTCATCTTTCCTAGCCCAAGCGAAATGACACAGTGGCCAACATAACCCAGAGTGCTGTTGACATTACCGTTCCAGTAGCTGATCCCAGTGGTGCAGCTGTGGAGATAATGGATTGCAGATCACTGCTGGCACAAGCAGAGGTCCAAGCAGGCTCTTTCTGTTTCCTAGGCTTTAAAAAATCAGAGCATCCCCAATGCAGCCACAAATCGTATTGCTGTGATACACACCGTGAGCTGGGGACGCAAAGAAGTCTCTCTGCAGCTGTCTTTAAACTTGTAAATGGATGGTTTTTTCTCCTGTTGGGACTCAGCTGCTTTAGCAGCCATCAATTTTTTATTCAAGTATGAGTTTCATAACAGATGAACCGAAGTCAAGAATTCACCTGGAACCTGGACTCTGTGCCTGACTCCATCCCTAGCTCTCTACTGAACCGTAACATTACCGTATGTATTGTGTGGCCCTTGTATAAGCTATGTCCCAAATAGCACAACTTCAAAGAAAATCATTTGTTGCTTATACTGGGGTGGAGAGAGAAAAAGGAGCAGATTGAGAGAACACTTGCTTTTAGAACGAAAAAACTGGACAACTATTTTCCCTCCTCACCCAACCTCTGCAGTGCTGCTGTTGGGCCTCCTGGGCTGAACTCTGATACATATCCTGCTGGGTTCTAGAGCTGCTGATTCAAGCATTGATTATGTTGCTATGAGACTTGGGGGGGGGGGTTCAGATGATGCCTGGAAAGATCCTTATCAAGAAGTGTGAGCTCTCGCTTCCCATGCCTGATCTTAACACTGTGCTGTTGTCTCATGGGCGTTTCACCTGCCACGGGGATTAGAGGTGGCAGGCACGCTCTCTGCTCCCCCAGAACTCAGCCTTTGGGCAGGACGGCTCATTCCTGGTATTTTGGGGGGGGTTATAATCACGGAATCATAGAGTAGTTTGGGCTGGAAGAAACATGTCCAGGTCATCTAGTCCAACCCCCTGCAATGAACAGGGACACCTCCCACTGGAGCAGGTTGCTCAAAGCCCTGTCCCACCTGGCCTTGAATGTTTCCAAGGATGGGACATCCACCACCTCTCTGGGCAACCTGTGCCAGTGCCTTACCACCCTCAGTTTAAAAAAAACTTCTGTCTTATATCTAACCTTAATCAACCCTCTTTCAATTTAAAACCATTCTCCTTTGTCCTTTCGCAACAGGCCCTACTAAAAAGTTTGTCCCCATCTTTTTTATAGGCTCCCTTTGAGTACTGGAAGGCTGCAATAAGGTCTTCCTGGGGCCTGCTGTTCTGCAGGCTGAGCAACCTCACCTGTCCTCACAGGAGAGGTGTTCCACCCCTCTGATCAGGTTCATGGGCTCTCCAGACCCGCTGTGTTTTATGTGTAGTTTAGTGTCCTGCAGCAGAGCCCCCTGAAAGCAGTGAGAAACAGCAGGAGCCCGGCAAGTTTTGTAGGTACTGAGCCAACATCTATTGCCTGAGCTCAAGCTCCGACTAAAGCTGATCTGCTCTGAGTCAGAGCCTCTCCTGCGTGAGCAGCCTTTGCTTTACTTTCCGCTGCTGGGCTCATGCTGGCTCTCTTCTGTGTGAAGTGCCATCTGCTGAAGTCCCTGGTTGGCACAAAGTGCCGGTGAGATGAGGTCTGAGCGCCGGCAGCTGAGCTCAGCCGGGCAGTATTTAGTGTGCTACAAAGCAGATGAAGGGGGTCACTTAAGACAGGAACTGCAGGGGTGGAGCTGTGTTTCCCAACACTTGCTGCCGAAGGAGGACTTTGGTTTCTGACCAGAAAGAGAGAGTGAGGCAGGTTTTGAAAAGTCCTTGGCACTGGGCTCACCACCGCTTTTGAAGTGACTCCAGTGCAGCCTCAGAATTCCCACGCGAGGGTGGTGGTCTGCTGTCACCGCTGTTTGAAGGTGGGTTTATAACCTCATTCCCTCTAACAAGTAACGCTGCCTCAGTTACAGCCAAAACAACCTCACAATATTGTCTTTTTATTTTTTTCCCCCATTCTTCAGTGCTAATACCGATGGTGAGTCCTGCCAGGCCACCACCATTCAGCAGTCACAGCCCATGAGCTGCATCAACCTTTTGCTCTAGTGCTCCTAATTAAGCAATTTTAATGACAGGATTTAATGTTTTACAGGGTCTAAATGAAGTGGAAAAAATATGAACTGATTTTTTTTCTTTCCAGCACAAGATTTTGATCACATAATTTAACCTCTGGGTGAAATGGAAGTAGATGCCTTTATGCATAGGTGGTTTTTCTCTGCAAAAGCTTTACTTTATGTAGATCTCTGCATTAATAGAGTTACTGCTTGGCTTTGGGCAATCGTTCTGAAGGGTTTTGTGTGTTCTCTGCCCTTCTGTTATCAGTAACAAAACCCCAAAGCCTTTTGAAACCCAGTAACTTGTGACCAGCTTAATGCCAAGTGCGTCGCATGTTAGTAAAGCAAGAATTAAGGCTTGTGAAAACAACCGCTCAGACTCGTTTTCCAACAGCAACACGGGTTTGTATCCTTTTGAACTATTTAAATAAGACTTATTTTTCTTTGAGTGCTGTTCTGCTCTAATTCTAGGGATGTGCACAGAGTGAAAACGGTCACTGCTTTGAGAGCAATCTGGTGTCTGAATTGGAATACTTGGATATATAATTAAGAGACGTAATTATTTTATATAGGATACACACAGAATTATGATAATCGGTCCTTTCTAAGGAAGAGAAAGCCGGCATGACAGGAAAGTTATGTTTAGTAATGTAATGAGTGCCTTTTTGACAGAAATGGCATGGTTAAATTTGGGGTTGTGCAGCTCAGTGGAATTCACGCTCACACAAGGTGTTTTAAATTCTGCAAGGGAAGTGCTGCTTCAAATAATTATGTCTCTGATGGTATTGTATATCATAATCACTTCCAGAACTCTTATCTAGATGCAAAAGCTGGAGAGAAGTGAGCTGTTCGGTGCAGTACTGGATTTTTTTAGTTTTACTTTAGTATGTCTGAAGTGAATACTAAGTTAAACAGAGAGGTAGAGCTGGGGCAGCCTGGGGAGCTGCAGATGAGGCAGAGCATGGTTTCCCATGTATTTATAATAATGAGAGATGCTGGAGGGGAGATAAGCAATATTACATATACTGGGAAGAAAGATTGGTTCAGATCCATTATATAAATAAATAAAAGCTCCTTTTACCTGTAATCTGCAGATAGCACACAAATTAACTGCAGCAGGAGGAAGAGAAGCTGTGTCCCTCCTCCCTACCCACCCTGGCAGAGGCTCAGCATGGCCAGCCAAGAATCCCTGTGTTAATCAGGCATATGATTCGTTCTTCCCAGTTTTGAGGTTGATCAGTTGAGACCTCGTTGCCTTTTTTCTTCCAAGAAAGACCTGCTACAAAGCAGACTGCTCAGGCCAAGTTTGTTCTGACCACCAAATAACAGCAGGCTGCTCTAGTGTGGGGAGTGTGTGCTTGGGGGATGTCTTGACTCGTTTAGAGTGAAATACCCTTGATTAAAATAGGTTAATAGTGCTGCTGTGCGTGTCTCGCTTCATAACTGGCATGTTAGCTCCAGCGTTTGAAAAGATGAATTTGGGCCAGCAGGAGTTACCAAAAAAAAAAAACCACAAAAAATTAGGAGAGAAAATGAGCTGGAAGTGAAATACAAATGTCCTTATTTAGTACAAAAGGATTCAGCTTGCTGTTGGCTTTGTTTTCACCAGGTTCACGCTTCGCTTGACGATGCAACAGGAGAAATTTAAATTGTTGGGAAATGCGTGAAAATCTGAAATAAAACAGGAGTTAGCAGCTTGTGAAACTTTTCTTCTAGTGTTTAGAGCAGGCAGCAGCCCGCTCTGGGAGCCTGGGAGTTTTCTTTGTTTCAAGACTTACGAATATATATCTTTATTTACCATGCCGAAAGTAAGCAAAGAGCCACACTGAAAAATCACTCCAAGGCTCAGGTGTTTGTATAAGAAAGAAGACACTGCTTTGAAGATATTTCTTTTGGATAAATGTTTGCCAGATGTACTGTAACAA
Source organism: Pseudotriccus pelzelni (assembly GCA_035584735.1). Classification (NCBI taxonomy): domain Eukaryota; kingdom Metazoa; phylum Chordata; class Aves; order Passeriformes; family Tyrannidae; genus Pseudotriccus; species Pseudotriccus pelzelni. The sequence goes on along the minus strand of JAWMRA010000005.1, from coordinate 26,894,968 downwards.
GGTGAAGGGATGCAATTTGGCCACTGCTTTCCCTGCGCCTCCCATGTGGACTCAGACCCTCCCTCCATGCCTCTCAGCATCCCTCCTCTTCCCGTTATAAGGCTCCTTGGTGTCCCCCATGAGCGTGGAAGGGGCCACAAGAACAATCTCCTCCCAAGCCCACCACCAAGTCTTTGGGTTTTGCTAATCGTTGTGAACCTCTGAATTGCCCGTTCTTGAGTGGGAAGGGGAGCTAGGAAAACTCATTTTTGTAGAGATTTTTGAAGTTCCCATTGCTTTCCTTTGAGAGCAGATGAGAGGTAAGTTTATGGTGTTTCTCCAGCCAGGCTGGGGCTTCTGTATTAGTTTTGGCTAAGACATGAATGTGGAATTTGAGCCCTGCTCATTACAAATCAGAGCTAATGAGGTAATGAACATGACACAGGGTCCTGCTCCATTGTCTCTGTCTCTCCTTATCCCAACAAACACACGCTGTGTATGTGCTCTGTGTGTGGCTTTTTTATTTTAGAGGCCATTTCCTTATACAATCATTTATCTCTTCCTTGGATGCTACACCTAGGGCAGGATGTGATCATGAACTCTTTGTGACACCTTTTCTGCTGATGGCTGTAGCAGTACAGGTGAGTTTGCTGTGACAAGAAATAAGTCATATAGTCCTGGCAGAGGACGGTTATTTTTATTTTCTTATAACCCCTCTATTTTGCCCTGTATTTCTCACCATCTCTGCTCTGAAATGGTTTAAGAATTGTCAGGCTGAGAGAAAAGCAGGGAGTACCCTCCATGTGCTTCAGCCCTGTGTGTCTGTTGAGGAGTGAGTCAACAGCAGCATCGCTTCAGAAAGAATATCTAAAATCAAGGGAGGATGAAGCAGATTAGCTAAAAAAAAAAATAAAAATCAAAAGCCTGAAGTGTTTGTTTGCCTTCCCTTACCCTTTGTCAGCAGAGCTGGGGTTTGTATTCTAATATTTATGTAGCTGAAGGGTATTAGAAAATCAGAGGTACTGTGGTGCAACACAAGGGGTTTTGTTCGCTCCTATAATCCCAGTAGGTAATTTTTTTTTTCTTTATATACTTGTGTCTTTTTAAACTTCCTTTTTTTGCTATTAGTGTCATTGGTAGCTTAATGGATTTCTTGATTGTTGAGCTCTTCTTTTTGATGCAGTATTGTTAGTCTTAGCATGCATTCAGAATGACAGGGAGCGTTAAAAACAGTCATTTCAATTTGAGATATCTAGAGATAATTTTTTTATACCCAGTGTGTGAAAATAACTTGAACAGTAGCAGAATCATCCATTGTAAGAGAGACGATTTTACTTGTGAATCGTGTTTAAAGATAAAATCTGCCTACTTCCCTAGTCATGGATTTTCTATTCATTGCTCTGTTAAGATTAATCGGGAGCAAGACTTAATCCAGAACAAAGATGATTGAATTGTCCTTAAACAGTGATGTAGAACATTACCCAGATCTCACTTTGGTCTCGCAGTGCTGAGAAATCACAAGCGTGAGAGAGCTGCTTCTGAGTACATTATATGAAGAGAGATGCTTTTTACTAATTTGCTGGCTCATTAGGAAGAAAAATGCTCTCTGTTTTTTGTGGGGTTTTTTTGGAATGTATTTGTGAGGGGGTGTAGTGTGGAATGGGTTAAATCTGTGTAGTGTATTAGCCAGAAATTATTTTGGCAGGCAATAAAAGGGCTCACTCCACCTCTGAAAGCCTCTGATGGCTGTAAGTTTTGCCATTAACTGAGCTGCTGCTGTGTTTGTGGAGTAGCCAGGATGGAACATGGGGTACCTTAATGCAGCTTTGGTTCCTCTTTGGGAAGCCAGAGGAGGACAAGCTCCAGCTCCCCGAGCCAGCCAGTCAGTGTGCCCAGCAGAGCGATCCACTGCTCCCCACTGCTGCCAGCCCCAGCTGCTCGCTGCCCGTGCAGTGGTGCTAACAACAAATCCATGCTTTTAAGAGTTCGTGTCTTCTTTTTTTAAATCTCTTCTTGTCCATCAGAAAGTGTGTAGAGCTGTAAGGTTGTCCTAAATCTCCAGTTACAGCCTAGAATGGAGTTATGATGTCATCTGGGTTTTGTCCTTTCCGAGGGCCAAGGAGAGAGCGTGAGGGGAAGCATCTAATTCAGGGATTTCCAGGATGTAGTATGGAAGCTTGACAGCCCCTCAGTTCATTTCAGGACTCCCACCTGAGAGAGCACTGTGATCAGTGATGTTTGGGAGCTGGCATTGCACATTTCAGATGCGTGAACCCCATTGAAAATAATTACCAAAAAAAAAATAAAAAGGGCGGGGGAGCATCTTGCTGGGTAATGGCCCTGCCTTTGGGACGCTGGCACGCAACACACCATTGGCAAACTCCCTGGAGTTTAGGAGTGTATTCAAGGCCAGGAGATTTAGGGACTTATTAAGGCCCTGCAGCTCCAGGCCCTGCTGTTTGCTGGCAGTCACTGAGCAGGGTAAGGAAGGCGCCGTTGGTGCCACGTTTAAGACTGTCAGGCATGTGAGTGTGTCCCTTGCAGCATCTCTTTCTTCTCGCTAGAATGATTTTGACCTTCTGAGTTAAACTTTTCCACTTAATGATATTTCCCTATTATTTGAATCCTCTTTTCTTCAGCTTATTTGCATGCGTGACATCATGTTTCATTTAGGATTTGATACGGTCAGGAGCCCAGGATAAAAGACAGTGTAATAAAAGGCTGGTTTAATCACGAAATTTTCGAGGACTGGAAGCTGCTGGGTCCAGTTGGGACCAGTCGTGGGCAAAATAAATATATTTTTGTCCACCGTTGCAGTCTTCCTAGAGGAAAGTGGAGGTCTCTGTCTGCTTTAGGACAGCTAGCTAAACCGGATCGTTCCCCTCCAGACACGTGTGTTATCTCATAGTGTGCTGAGACTGCTCCTGCAGGGTCCTCAGCAGTGGCTGCTGCCCAGCCACACCATTCCCACCGCGTGGGGACAGCCTTTGGGCAGGATTTTGTCTGCAGCATCCAGACCTAAGTATAATTGCCAAGTGTTAATCCAGCTCGGTCGTTTAAAGCGAGGCTGTAATCACAGTTATTGGGTTTGGGATTAAATACCCTTTTTTCCTGACGTTCTTGTTAGGTTTAGCGAAGCGGCTGTAGAGGTGATTGTGTTCTGGTTGGAGAGACGGGCATGAGTGGAGCAGGGCTGCGTGTCCTGAGGTTCCCCTCCCCTCTCCATTCTTGCTGCCTCAAGAAACAGTCATCTGCTGTAAAGTCAGGTTTGCAGCTTTGATTGAAAATGACTGTGCAAAACCCCATCAAAGCCGTGCATGCCACAGAGTCATTTTTAAAAAAAAAGAAAAGAATAAATCCAAAAGGCACCTTGGAGTGTGTGAGCTCCCTGGGATGCCAGGGGCCGTCGCCTGTGGTTTGCTGGTGTCCCCAGGCAGGACCTAGAAAACCTTTGTCTACCCAAAGAGCTTAGGAAAAAGGGCAGAAAGAGAGAAAGGATGGAATTGCTCTCTCTGACGCTTGGGATTATTATTAATTGCTGGCCCACTGCCTGATGGCTGTCACGGGTTTGCAGAAGTAAGACAGATCTGGGAGAGGCAGCTGCAGTTGCGTAGCTGGGAAGTCGGGCTTTTAATTGCTAATTAAAGTTACCGTTTGCATTTGGGGTTTCCTTTTTAAAGGACGACATCATATTCCACAAGAAACCATGAGCGTTGTGTATTTATAGCACAACCCAACTGGCGACCTCTCTTGCTGCTTTGTGGTACATCTGTATTTCACCTATTGCCTACTTTTGCTTTCCCATCTGTATTTTTTATGACTTCTGTCCTGACAGCCCTTGTTCTCCTAGTCCTTGACTCCCTTCCCGGGCAGACACACGATCCCATAATGTTTTCCTTTTTGTCTTTATAAACAATAGGCAGGCAGTCTGATAGCGTAAGTCCAAAGTCAAGGGAGCTTTGCAGATTCAGCTTGACAGCTCCTTTCTGAATTATTTAAAAGCCATAAACAAAAGAAAGCCCATCTACAGCTTCAGGTGACTTCTCCTCCCGTACTGTGGAGCACACCTGGCAGGCAAATCCTGCTAATTTTGCCCGTTTAAATCTACGGGATTTATTGGAATAGCAAAAAAAATTAGAATTCAGGGGCTGCCTCATGGTATCCCTTAGGGGAGGGTAAGTTGTAGGGAGGTGAATGAGCAAGTTGAGGAGAGGGGAAGTTGAATGAATAGAGAATTTCTCTCTGGTACGAATGGTGTGTCAAGTTTGGATTTTTTTTTCCCCCCTCTCACAATCAATAAACTTGTCTAAAGACATCCTGCATTTTGCTTCTGACTTTAATCTCAGTCCTTGGTGGGTTTCATTGTTTGTTCTTTTTACATCCTTTGTTTTCAGATCTAAAATGCTTTTCTACAGCTGAATGACCCAGTGATTTCTGACTTCTCAGGTGCATTTTAGTTGCTGGTTTCACTCGTCCTTCTGGATCAGGAGTGTTTTAGATGGCTGGGATTAGGGAAGCAGGCAGCAGGCACAATTGAGTCCTCTAGATGATGCGAAGTTCATTATTATCTGTTGAATAGTTCATTCTGCAGAACAGAGTAGGGAAGGTGTCATGCTTTGCATTTATTGTGCTAAAGCTATAAAGCTGTACTCTCATCATGCCTAATACCTAAGGCATAGCTGTCTTCTCCTCCCACTCCCTTCTCCCCTCAGACAAATACAATGGAGAAAGCATCAGCAGTAGCATATTAGAGACACAACTTCATATGTATCATCTGTACTCTGGATGGTTTTGTTTAATGAAGTTTTTCACCTTTTCTGTACAGTCAGACCTTATTAAAATGCAATTTACTGTACTGTCTTTCAATACCAGCCATACAATTTTGTCATCAAAGCTGATATTTTGCAGCGTGGTCTTACTTTGAAAACTGACCTGCAAAAATGGCTTTGATATACCTTCTTTCAGAGATTCCAGCACCTTTCAGTGTACAAATCAAGGATCCCTCTCTTCCGAACAGCCTTGCAGACATGACCCAGCCACAGCCCAGTTCAGCTGACTCTTCCATAATAGACTTACAGAGAGCCCTCACTGACCATGAGCCAAGCCAGTTCCAAACCCCTTCTTGGCCATAGCTGTAAGGAGGTGGTTCTGCTGGCTGGGGAGGATGCTCAGCTCTGCTGCCCCGTTCTTACCTGTGCTTACCCTCTACCACAGAAACGTAAGACAGTAAACTTTTTTAGCACAACCCTATCACTTGAATTCACGCAGGGAGAAGACTTAAGTATAACTGGAATTTTACTTAGTTACTGCTCAAGAGAAAGCTTGTGCTTGTGGCATGAAATGCAGTTTTGGATGGCAGCAGAACCTGCTGCCTGCAGGTGAAGGCTCTGGCAATTTCTCTTTGCCGTTCCCAGGTTTGTCAACGTCTCTGTTGCTTCATCATTTCCCTGTGTGCCCTGGCTGGTGAAAATATGTGCCCACTGCACTCAGGGCATTTTTGGAGCAGCATTTTGAGGAGACAAAGCTTCCTGTTTCCACGTGCTCTGGTACAGCTTGGCCAGCCTTGTCTGCATTGCGGGAGGTTTCAGGTACTGCTGCACTTGATCCTGTTATAGCATTAGCTGAATTGGATGGTGCAGGAGAGCAGCAGGTTGTGAATTCCTTCAAGATTAATGGAAACTTTTGTTTTACCTTAATTAAACTTCCATTCCTTAAATCAAAGCCCTCTTTCCCAAATAGGTGTACGTTATAAATTGCATTAGTATAGGTATAACTTCATGAAGCTCCTGCGTTGCTAATGTTAATGTTTGTGCCTTGAGTTTTCTCTGCAAGAAACAATTTATCACTTCTTTTATCGCACCAGGTCCTGGGGATTTCACTTCTGTGGCACATGTGTTGCATAGGAAATATAAGGAAAAAATACATAAATATATGTATTTATATAAATAGTGGCTTAGGCAGCTACAAGCTGGGCCACCTTGCAGGTACCCTTCCCTTTTGTGTTCTTACACCAAGCAGATCGTGGCCCTTTGGGTGGAAGCAGCCTCCAGGGATGAGGTATTTTTGCTTTTCTGCTGTGTTTTGCTTCTCCTCCCCTTGCTGTAGCCCTGTTTGCCCCACAGATCTGTAATCCCCCACCCTCCCCATCTGCAGCCTCAGCTTTGCATATGCTGTCGTTGCCCCCCTCAGCCAGCACCCTCAGTGCTGACACTTAGACCCGTGACTCCATTCCTGTTGCTGTTAAATATACTGTTCTTGGCCTAAAGAGAAAGGAAGGCTTTGATTTCCATGGCTGCCAGACTTCTGGCCCACCCAGTAACACAATTAGAAGGCTTGCAGATGCAGTGAAACCATCATCCTTCTTTTCCAGCTGGCATAAGCAAAACATTTAGAAGAGTTAATGTGTTTATCAAGCACTCGAGTCCCCCTGCAACGTTATTCTGAGACCCACTAATGCAATGGTCAGGATTTTAACATATGTCCAGAACTTTCAAAGTTGGTTTTGGGATACTGTAATATCAGGGTTTGGCTTTGGTTTGGTGGTGGGATCCCACTTAAAAAATGGAGGATATGTTCAAGGGATGTTATTACAGTTAAAGCACGGAAACTAAATGTGAGAATTCAGGTTGTACCTCTTTTGCATCTCTGTGTCAGGCCAGTCTTGGTAGCACCTTGGGCATAGTGTCTTTAAGAAAAGGGGAAAAAAACCTGCACAACTGCATCAGGCAGGGAGGAGTGAGAATATGTGAGAGCAACAGCTCTGCAGACCCCAAGGTCAGTGAGGAAGGAGGGGCTCCAGGTGCCAGAAAATCCTGTGCAGCCTGTGGTGAAGACCATGGTGAGGCAGCTGTGCCCCTGCGGCCCATGGAGAACCCCACACCAGAGCAGGTGGATGCCCAAAAGAAGATTTGTGACCCTGTGGGTCACAAGCCCACCCTGGAGCAGAACTCTTGGCAGGGCCTGTGCACACACTAGAGCAGGTTTGCTGTCAGGACTTGCAGCCCCATGGGGAACTCACACTGGAGCAGTTTGTGGAGGACTGTCCCATGGGAGGCACCCTGTGATGGTGCAGGGGAAGAGTGTGAGGAGTCCTCCTCTTGAGAAGTGAGGGAGAGGCAGAGACGTGATGAACTGACTGTGGCCCCCATTCCTTGTCCCTCTGTGTCGCCGGTGGGAAGGAGGTAGAGAAAAATCAGGAGAGAAGTTGAGCCTGGGAAGAAGGGAGAGGTGAAGGGAAGGTGTTTTTAAGATTTGGTTTCGTTTCTCATTATCCAACTCTGATTTGATTAGTAATAAATTAAATTTTCCCCAAGTTAAGCCTGTTTTGCCTGTGATGGTAATTGGGGAGTAATCTCTCCCTGTCCTTATCTTAACTCCAAGCCTTTTCTCTCCCATGTTCAGTAGAGGAGGGACAGTGACAGAGCAGCTTTGTTGGGCACGTGGCCTCCATCCAGAGCCAACCCACCACATTAGGTGTTGCCCAGACAGACAGCTTTTTGCCCCAAATTGGTGACAGCCAACCATGTAAAATGAACAGTAGTAGAATATGAATCCATTATCAGTTTTAAATAAATTGATTTCTTCATTCCATCAGCCATTTTATGAGTTTCTGTCTAAACGTTTCCCTCTTGCAGACCCGGCCAGCCCAGCTTGGCTTCCTTCATCATTCCTGACATCTTCAATGATTAATCCATTCTCCTGTATTGATTGCCACCGTCTCTGGTTGTAATGCATTAACTGTTCTTCTGCCTTTGCTTTGAGGGGACAGTGTCATGTGAAGGGTTAGGGAGGTTTTTTCCCGGCCTGTCCTACTAGCACTGGCCAATCTGTGTTCCCACCAGTTACATGGCTGCAAGACCTCTTGCTCCAACAATTCATCCAAATTCCCTTGGGGAATTTCACAAACTAACCTCTGAGGAACCTGGGAACTACCAGCTTTAAACCTCAGCAGTTTTCCTCCCTGCTTTTTCTCCTCAACACCTCATTGTGCACATCTGGATTAACCTTGGGTAAATCCAAGTGTCTTGCCTCGGTTTCCCCACATGTCAAAGTAGGATAATACTTCGCTACCTCACCAGGGCATTTGTTACACTTAATTAATGTTGTAATGTGCCTTTGGTTCCTCTGATAAAATGTGCAGTGCGAATGCAAAGTTGTTTTTGCTGATTGGATTGTTAATTAAATGTGCACACATAAGTGATTTATTGGCAGTAGAGAACTAAGACTTAATAATTTAAAATATTAACATCAAGGTGGTTGGGTCAATTTTAAGCCTGTATCATTCAGCTATTTAGAGACTGAAACTAATGGCACTGGGAGAGGAAGGGAAGCAGGAGCTGGGCCAGCCAATGGCTTCTTTTGTGGCGCTTTGTGTGTGGGGACTGACTTAATAATCAGCAGTGTGCTGAGCTTCACAGAGCACAGGAGACGTGTCACCCAGCAGTGATCCCGCTTGGCCCAACTTGGAAGCCATTTGTCAGCCCTCAGAGGAGCGTGCTCCAGTTCGGCACAGCAGCCCCTGTGTCTCGGGGCATGAAAGCAAGGGTATCTGGGGCATGTGTGCGTCTGCCAGCTGCTGACGCGGATCGCCTTCTCCTGTTGGATGCTCCCGGCCCAGCGGCGGTTTGTTCCCAAAAAATAACATGGGGTTGCGGTCTCTAACCGTAAGGCTTCTGCCTCCTTATGTCCTTCTGTCCTCTGGGGTTTATCCAGGCAGATGTCTCTTAGGTAGACGTGGGAATGAGCTGTAGCTGACAGCCCAGGCAGGGCCCAGAGGAACAGATGTGTCATCCTAGCTCAGAAATGAGTTCTGGGATCTAGAAGGGAAGGCAGCCTGTGGGAGCAGGTACGCTTGTTTGATTGGATACTGGGACCAGAAAGTAAGGTTAACCATCATCTCTTCCCTTTCTGACCCCAAGGAAGGTGTGCACGTTGGTGTTGGTACTAGCATGATGGAGGGTTGGAAAGAAAATGCTTCTAAAAGCAGGATTTGTGGATTCACAAGGGCAGGAAGAGATGGGAAGGTGTACATAGTGATGTGGAAGAGGCAGTGGAAACTGGGTTTAGATGAGAAATGCCATGCAAGGGACAATGATCTCACAAATACAAAAGCCCTGAAGGATATGGGACAGATGGTCTCGGAAAGATGAAAGTGTACTTGCACAAACTAGGGAATTGCTGATTCAAGTGTGAAGAAGATTTGAAAAAGCGAACTGAGGAGTATTTGGTACAGTTGAGCTGGAAGAGAAATCACTGACTTGGCAAAAGGAGAAGGAAGAAGAATAGAGAAGGTAAGAGGAATGGGGAAAATACATCACAGGTATGAAAGAGGCACAAGAGAACCATCTGAACATGAAGCAGGGCTTAAGCAGGCTGGAGTTTGCCCTTCACAGTAGGGCAAAGAATGTGCTGTAAATTAAAGAAGCCCAAGGAGCTGGGATAGAATCACAGAATATCCTGAGTTGGAAGGGACCCACAAGTATCATACAGTCCAGCTCCTGGCTCTGCACAGGACACCCCAACAATCCCACCATATGTTGGAGAGCATTCTCTAAATGCTTCTTGAGCTCCGTTAGGTTTGGGGCCTGACCACTCTCTAGGGGAAGAACCTTTTCCCTCGGAAGTTTCCCACCAGAGTCCATTCCTCCCCAGTGCAGCAGCTGGGAACGGTGGTCCTTGCTGTGTTTTGGGACTGGGCTGTGTATCTCTCGTGGAAGGCTGTGCTTGTAGGGTGGATTGCTTGTCTGTCTAATTCAGGGTAGCTTGGACCGAAAAGGCTTTTCACATTCTACTGATTTCTGTTCACAACTCCGATCCCTGATGGTTTGTCGTGGGGCTGCACAAAATCAAAATCCAGAAGTACCAGATTTAGATCAGATTTCTGAGTAATCTCATGCAGACTGGTGGCTGCTTCTGCAGATCCCATACTTGGTTTCTGATGCAGGTTTGGAAGAGAGACATAAGCACTAGCAGTATTAATGATAACACCCCAGGGCTTGGTTTTGCCACATACCGCACCGATGGGCAGGGCAGCCTGACCTTGGCTAGGGAGAGATCAGATACATCACCTCCAGCATGATGTAATGACTGTCTGCAACAAACAACAGAGGAGAAAGGAGGGAAACATATTGACAGTAGGAATGCAGGTCTTGAGCTGTGCAGTTGTTGAGTGACCTACGGCATTGCATTATGTAGAATCGCCAAATGAGTATTTGGAAGTTTTAAGTGTTGAGAGAATAGATCGTAAAGCTGTTTTCACTAAACGAATGCTTAGCCTTTTCCTGTGGTTTTGCAGTATTGATGTAAATGTGTTTCATGTTTATGTATGCTTTTTGTAAGCTTATTGCAAGCTATATTTATGTACTGCTGCCACTTCCTTCAAGGCCCTGAGCATATTGTTTATGGGGAGCGTCTGAAATCCCAGGATTTATGACCACAGGAACAAGTAACTTTAGAGACCCTGTCACAGATAAATGGGCAGTGGCACTCAATGTTCCCATGTGGAGAGGAGGAGAAGACTTGCCCTTTGGGGGTGGAGGGTTAATGCCAACATAATTTGTTTTTAACATGTGTTTCCCTACCTTGCCTGATGGGGAGCGTGCAACAGCTGTTAGAGCTGTGTACTTTGCCTTGCAGTAGGTGCAGAATAATAAGAGTCTAACGAGGTTTTCTCATCTAGAATTCTAAATAAATTAGGCGCTCATCAAAACTAGTTTTGTTCCAGAATGGCTAAATTACAGAGGCAGTTGCCTGTAATGTATCAGCAGTTCCTGGGGTGGGCTTTGCTGGCTGGCTCTCCTGCCTTCACAGAGCTTTCTTTGCCCTCTTCACATCAGGCTGGTTGGCCTCTGTTTCCACCTTGAATTCGGTGTAGAAACAAGGAGATTGATGCCCGTGTGCAGCACTGTACGTGTGGGTACTTCTATTTCCTCCTAGCCCTGTCTTCAGTTGCCTTGTTGATCTTGTTTTCTTGAGAGCTACACGCTGAAATGAAAGGTCATGCTAAGAAAAAGGGATTTCTCACTTGGCTGAGAGATAGCTTACTCCTCATTTGAGTGTGTCACTGGAGCAAGGCTTGGACTGCTCTCCTCAGGGCACCCGTGTGCTGTGAATACAGCTCGTAAGCTTCCAGGTACGCGGCGGCGTCTGGGGCTGGGTTTGATCTGAACAGGAGCAGAAAAATGCATTGTGTAAAATACAGAAATGAGAAGGCTGTTTCAGGGAGCAGGAAAAAGGGATATGTTCATGTACTGAATCACAACTAGAAAGCACCAGATGTGTGTGGAGGTGTCAGCAGACTTGATGAAAGAATCCCAGGTACAGAGGTTAAAGTCTGGAATTGCTGAAAAACAAGGGGAGCGATTCCAGGAGATGCTGAATTTCTACCTGTGCACGTTTCCTAGCGAGACGCACTTCATCTTGTGTGGAAGCTGCAAGCTCTGTGTGATGCAGGATGATGGAACGCTTAATTTGTCTGAAAGCTTTTTTCCCCCTTTACAGTGTGCCCGTGAATTCTGACATGAGAAGAAACTATGGATATATATGACTGTAGGCAAGTCTTTCTACAGAAAGCGAGTCAAAGGAGTGCCATCATCTGTAAATCTCTGGGTTAACATGTTAAGAAAATATCTATTATGCTGGAGGGGTGTAATTATGTAGCATTTATGAACTTAAAACCCCAAAAGATTGTGTATTTGCAGCTGGATCTAGAAGGACGCATAGGCAAAACCTTTTGCAGATACATTGAGTTGTTGCTTTTTTCTAGGGCCCAGCTAAGCCTAAAGAGGCTTTATCTCTGTGTGTACAAAGGAATTACCTTCAGAATGAGATAAAAATACAGTTTGTAAGGATTAAAAGACACGGTTTAGGCCTGCTTGTTCTGTTCGGGGTTTAAAACCTGAAGAGTTGGGTGTTGCTGCTCCTGAAATGTTTTGGTACGGTATCGTTTGTATGTAAGACCTTGTTCTGTAAAGAAGTGCTTGGTTTAAAGTAATTAATTTCTGCTTTGGCCTGATGTTCACAGTACAGATAATAAATATTCCTTTAAATTTGTTCAGAAGGGATTAATGTTAGGTGAGCGTGATGGCATAGAAAGTAAATTCTGGCTCACAGGGAGATAGAGGGTTGTGCACCACTTCAACCATCCCACTGTGCCCCCTTCATTGATAACAGTTGTATCACAAGGATGGGAAAAAAAAAAGAGAACAAAATTGGGCATGCAGCACATTGTCCTGCTGGGAAGGGATCTAATCTAGCAGTTCAGCTTTTCAAAAACCTCTTGGTTCATTGTGTTTCCTAGGTTAGAATTTGTAATTTTCTTTCAAAAACAAAAGCTGACTCAAGTCATACAACAAAAAAAAATAGCCAGGGATCAGGGGAATTAGAGTGAAAAGCCATTCGAATCTGCTAATTACAAGATGAAGAGCAGTCAGGCAGTGATGGTCTGTTGGGGAACTGCTTTCACATATTTAGATGTATGAAAAGAGTTCGTGTGTGACTTCGATGGGAAAAGTTTTGGTTAAATACATCTGTGCAGCTCAGACCTAAAAGCCAGCACCTGAGTAACAGTTGCCACCTTCGCTAAGGATGAGTGAATTAACTCCAAACTAAGGGCTTTCTGCACAAACAGGACTCGATTTAGTTCAACTATGTACTTTTATTCTACCTATAAATATCAGGAGACAATGGCCACTTGAACACAAGCCTTCTCACCCAGGTTATTTTCCCATGGTATAAACAGCTTTGCTTAATTAGGCTCCAGCTCCTTGGAGTAAGTGTTCAGGGTTTGCTGGCAGCGAGTCTGGCTGCTTGAAAGAGAAGTGCTGACAAACCAGCCATTTGTTAGCCAAAACATCTGCTGGGGAGGGAAGGTGAGAAGTTGTTAATTTAAAATAAGATCTCTAAGAATCCTAGCTGTGAATCTGTAAAACAAACCTAGCTGAAAATCCAGAAAACTCACGCTTACCTCAGTGTTGGCTGCACTGGAAGTTTGAGGTGAATCTCCTTTATTTGCACAGAAAAGGGCAGGTAACGAAGCATGAAGTTTATGGCCTGTAATTATTTATAATATGGTGAAAGTCCCAAATAAGGTTTCCAGTCCATTGCATGAAAACATGCACATAGAACTTAGAGACACGTCCTGCTTCACCATTAGCATCTTTATCATCTTAAGGAAAAATCTTTTCACCTTTTCCTTCAGTGTGAACTTCAGAATTCTACTTTAAGGCTTGATTATGTGTGGGATAAGAGAGGAGGAATGGTCTCATAAAGGATTATATTAAAGGGAAAAAAATTTGTGTGTGATTTGTGCTCATATTGCCTGTTTCAAGCCCTTTAGGGACAGGCAGTTTGGTGTCAGGAAAGGAAGACTAAAATACCCAGCTGTGATTTTTGCACGAGCGCACTGCTGAGAGGGATGTATAAGTCCTGGAGCACTGTGGCTGCAGCCAGGCATATTCACTGGTGAAGAGGGATGGCTAGAGATGAACCTTGGAGGTACTGGGAGGCCTTGCAGGCCACAGCTTGGCTAAGGGTGTGTACAGAGCTTTCCCTTCCTCCGTAGAGTTGGTCCACTTGGGTATCTCCAAGGAGATAACGTATGTGGCTTTAAGGGCTGTCCATCTGGGGTGACAGTCATTTTAGTCCATCCTCCACCAAATGGTTTCTTGCACAAAGATGTAAAGAAGGAGTGGAAGAGCTACAACTTCATCTGTCTTTTTTACTCCCTGAAGCAGCTTCAACAACTCCTCAGTTGCTCAGCTGAGTTTCCTCCAGCCCTGCAACACATCCAGAGCATTTCTGATTGTCTCAGTGTTGGCTGCTCTTGCATGAATACCAGCAGTCAGACAGACTTTCCTTCTCCTTCCTTCCTTCCTTCCTTCCCAAATTGCTTCCCCAGGGCCATCCAAATACTGGGCTCATCTAGGAGGGAAGGAAATCAATGTGCTTCAAAACCCAGCTGTCACCGGGTGAATAATTCCTCCAAATGATGAATGTAGCAGGTATCTCATCTACTCAGGAAGGTCCTAAACTTGATTTTGCTTTTCTTTGCCATCCAGAATGTGCTACGAAAATTTCTTTTTTGGTGCAGTCAGTGAAAGTCTCTTCAAATCCTAAAGGCAAATGGCTTCAAAGTTCCTCTGGGTGGACCAGTCACGTTCATCCAGAAGGAACAAGGATCTGTCAGGTTCAGGACAGAGGTGCTTCTGTCTTTGCACTCAGGACCGATTTTTTTTTTTTTTTTTAATTTTTTTTTAATTATTATTTCTTTTTTAACCTAATGCTTACCTCCAGGTGGACAAGTGTCCAGTCTGTGCAGCAATGGATTTGCGGTGGAGTCAAGTCCTTCCCGTGTCAAGGAACTGCCCTTCAGACTTCCTATGATGCAGTAGAGAAAAAAGTTGGTGGAAGTAGGAAGTTTTTCATAGGTCGTAGCACAGAACTGCAGCCCTGGATCATGTTAGAGCACTTCTGGACCCCGTATTAATCTTAACATGAGTGCTGAGAGGCACCTGCCTTTCCCAATTAAATTGTTAAATTCCCAGGTAATGCCAAAAGACAAGAAGAGGCATCCTTTTGACATCCCCAGAGCTTTTTTTCTATTGACTTAGCAGGACCAGGACTCTTCAGCTGTCTCCCCTCAGCTTTATGGCTCTCGCTGGCTCGTTGAGATGCCGCGTTATCTCCTCGCAGGGGACTCCCCCGATCGCTCCTTATCTGCCGTGATGCGCGGGGCAGAGGTTTCCACATTTCATCAGGTGACACAGTCGGTGGCTTTCCGCTGGAGTGCGACAATGCTTGAGATTAGCAGCCACACAGAACGAAATGCTGTGGCTTGCCAGGCAGTAAACTAAACCCTCATCTCTCGATTTCTGTTGTTGGTGGTTCATTTTTCTTCTGCAGTATTGGCAGAGGCAGCTGGCTCCTTCTGCCTCTCCTGTTAAGAAGGGCTAGGGGTTCAAACACTCACAGGAGAAGATTCATGTGTAGACGAGTCATTTCAATAACTGATTTCTTCAGAGCAGGACTACTCAGCTAGGCTGGATCTTCTCATCCCCTTTGCCTCTGCGTTGGGAGTTGCTGGCTCCTGCAGGCAGCGGATTTGAGGGGGATGAGGAAGGCCACTCTTTCAACCTACTTGCCCTGCACAGAAACACCAAGGGATTATGGTAGAGTAGAACATGCAGCCACAATGGCTGGTGAGACCGTGTTTTTCATGCCTCAGAGATACAGATGCTCATAGCAGCGTGGTTTGGGAATAGGCTTTCTTCCAGTTGAGCAGTGATGGTGGCTTTCTTTTGAGGCCACGGTGACTCCATTCACACATGTCCTGGCAAAAAAAAATTGGTTTAACGTGCACACAGCTGTCACGAGTTACAAACCTACAGGTCTGAACAACTTCACAACTTCCTTAGGTGTTTGCGTGGTGAGTATATTGACTGTTTTGCAGGCGACACAAACGGAAGCGAATTGTTTCTTTGGAGGATTAAAAACAAGTTACTTAGCTGTGTTCCTGGAGCAGCCTTAACAAGCAAGTCACTGGATGTTCGATGACAGATTTGGTGCTAATTTTGCTGCTGTCTGCTCCTGTTTGCATCTCGTGGTTGTGGATGAAAGCAGCAGAGTGGTGATTAGCTCAGACCCTGCTGAAAGAAAACAACACCCAGTGGCTTCTGAAGAACAAGGGAGTGAGAGTATATTACCCTCTGGCATTTTTATTTTATTTAGCAGGTAAAACTGTTCATTGAACCAGAGTTCATTTACAGTGGCACCCCAGCAGACTACAGCAGCAGGGTGAATTACCAATCACTCACAGTGCAAACAGGAATCATTCAAACCCTGCATCATCTGTACTCAGGAGTTCAGGTCTCCTGCACTGCACACTAGATGGCTGCCTGTCCCTCTCCCTTGCCTCCAAAATCCTACTGGGCATCCCAGTCCCTGTTTTAGTCCCCAAGTAACGCTTTTATCTGAATTCCCCTCAGTGGGTTTTGATTTTAATACTGTTAACCAGAAGCTGAGCAGTTCACTGGATTAGACTCTTTTACCCACCAAATTAATGGGACTTGGAGTATATGCTTCCTTTGAGGATATACTTTATTTTTCAGGAGCTCTCACTTGGAGGATCATTGGTGAGATAATATCAGGAGCCTTAACTAATCCTCTAATGACTGTACCAGGGTGAACGAATCTATCTGTATCAATTAGCCCAGTGGTCCACCACAAGGCTACTCTTACCTGATAAGGTTTTCACACTGCAGGGGATTTTTCTCCCTTTGCCTGGAGGCCGTGCAAAGTCGTGACTCAGCGTGTGGCCCTGCTGGGGCTGTGTGGAGCCGCCTTCCCGCTCCCTTCAGAGCGGGGCATGTTCTAGTCGCCGATTTTATTAAAAATGCACGCGTTAAGCGATGGGATAATTACAGCGAGTTTGTCTGGGGATGGAGAGCAGCAGCAAGAGAAATTTAAGAGGTGTCAGAGAGAAGATATCAGCTGTCTTGAGAGAAAGCGGTTCACAGCGGGCGCCTCGGCAGCGTACGCTGCGTCTACCGGTGCAAGGACGGCTGCAGGACACCATCCGGGAGCAGTGGTTCTCCCTCAGCACATCCAGGGCTGTTCCCAGCACCCCAGTGCTCGTGTGCTTTAGGATTATTGGCACTGTGTCGTCCCTTTGGATTTCCCCCTGGCCGCGGGATTTAGGTTGGGGGGTCGCGTGAGGAATGTGGTCTGGGGAGCAGAGCGAGCCTGCCTCGCCCCCACTTTCTGCCTGGGGGTTGCCTGACTGATACAGCAGACCATTAATTTGCAGTTAACCAGGATATCTCCAAATGCAACTCCACCAATTGGCAGGAGGTAAATAGAAGCTGCCTCAGCTTAAAGCGGGAGTGGAGCCCTCTGTGTTTATCTTTCCTTCCAAACTGGGTGCATCTGCTATTGCTCTCTAATCTCTTCTCCTCTTTGTTTTATTTGTCTGAAACTTCTTGGCTGAGGGAGAGGTTGCTGTGGCCTAGGAGCCAGAGAGGTTTTGTCATGGTGATTAGCTGGTTTAGTTGGGGCGCTCGAGACCTTTGTCCATGTGTTGCCAAAAGATGAAAATAACTATTATTATTATTAGCCCACTTCACAGGGAGGCTGTGAGGATTAATTCATGTTTGTAAATTGCTTTGGAGATTTAAAGCTCTGTACAAGCACTAAGGATTATTGCTTTCTAGTTCTTCAAGGTAGTATAACTTTTATAAAGACTTTTAGCCTCAAAAGCATCTTGGAAATAGGAAGAGTTAAATCCTTTTGAAATTAGATATACTTCTAATGTTTAAGATAAAAATAACTGCTTCTTCTCTGCTGCTTCTTCCAAAAAAAAAGGCAATGGCAGGTTGTGATAGTGCCTCTTCTTTTTTTTTCCAGGAGTCCAATGTGCTGATTGCTGCTAACAGTCAGGGTACAATTAAGGTAAGTTATTTTATTCATCTCCCCTTTAAACACTTGAATCTGTTGATAGTAAAGAGCAAGGTCAGAGAAACCAGGCAGCCAGGAAAAACCATTAGAAGAGGTGATCCCAGCTGTGGAGGTTTGTAATTTAAATGATGTATTTGCCCCTGGCACACAGCAGAGCGAGCAAAGAGTGCACCAGCAATGAAACCAGTTGCAGTGGGGTGTGGAAGAGCTGCTGGTGTCCGTCCAGCACCCACCACTGCTCCCTGGGATCCTGGCAGCACAGGGGGCCTGGCAGCAGCATCTCTCCAGGCTCTTGCTGATCCCTGTGGCAGAAGAGGCCGAGCGTTTGCTCACCACGTTAACCAGAGCCCATCCTCTGGCTGCTGCAGGTGCAGTGGGGCTGAAAGCTTTGCTCCTGATGTGTAGCCAGCTGGAGCAGGGCTGGAATGAGCAGGGATGCTCCCTGCCTTTGCTTGCTCCGGTGCCCAGACAGGCGGTGACAGAGCAGCTGCCAGCGCGGGGTTCTGTGAAAGCAGCAGCCTTGCCCCTGCACCGACACACAGCGCTGTGCCAGGTTTGCAGCGCCTGCATTGTCTGCTAGAATGTCTGTTCAGTGTATTTCTATCCATGAAGTGTCAAGTGGTATGGAAAAGACTGTCCTTCTTTATGTGTCTAACAGCCAAGCAAGACCAGTCCCCAAGCCAGTACTAAACTCAGCCCAAAACCAGAACCTTACCCCAGATTCTCCACAGCAGCGCTGGGTTCCACCGTGCTTTGGAGGCTTGGTGGTTATTGCCATAAGTTCATAGCCCAGAGCCACGGGCTGCAATTCTGTAGCTGATGATAAAGGGATTTACTTGCTGTTTGCAAAGTTACACACTGCTTTGTCACTCATGAGGCTGAGGTCCTCATCCTGGTTGTCCCTTACATCTGTGTTTCAATAGCAGCTCTCTGGAGCCAGACCATTGCTGGTCTGAACCACCCTGTAAAAAAATCACCAGAAAACCAGGAATGGGGAAAGACCCAAATGGTCTATGTTTGACTGTGCATTAGGATTTTTTTTCTTCCCCCTTTTTAGGCCTTGAGTGACTGGATTACTACTGCTGTGCAGCACGTGATGCTGTAGCCTCTTATTCATAGGGAATTTATTTATCTATCAGGTTTTGAAATTGGTTGGTGGTTAATTTTGTCATTTCCTCCTTAGTAAAAGGGACAAAATGCACGTACGCTTGTGATATTTTGAAGTGAATCCAGCAGCAAGATCAGTGATTAGAGAGGAGAGGTTTTGCTCATGCACTTTGCTTGTTAATGAGAAAAGGTAGACAGAGCAATGCACAAACAGCCAGGGCTGTCAGAACTCTGGTATCTCCATTTGCCTTTGGCAGCACGCAGTGGGATGGGCTGGGAAAGGCCTGGGTTTGCACAAACCCACACCAGTGAGGGGGCAGGTGCCGTCCTGGACATTTCCCGTGAGCTCTGGAGCTTTCCCCAGTAAAGCCAAACCAGGCTCATGCAGACCGTGGCAGCCCCACAGTCACTCCTGTGCCTTCCGAGGCTGCTGCTCCATCCCAGCCTGGACAAGGGAAGTGTGAGCACAGTGGGCTGGGAGGACAAGAGCTGATCTCCGTTATGAGATTTCCAAGAGCTGTTTGATTGGGGTGAGGGGAATTGAGGCAACTGTGGATGGGTTTGCTTCATGCCTAATTTATCATCACACAAGCAGACATCAAAATTGGGATGCTTGCCAAGAGCTTATCCCACTTGTGGAATATTATTGCATGCTGGTAAATAAAGGGTAAGGGGTGGAGATGGAAGGGTCAGTCCTGTCCTAGTGATCTATATGCTGATGTAGGAAATAATGAATGTCGTAAATTCCTTTTCTAAATGTCTCGTCTTCCCTACTAATCAGGTACTGGAGCTGGTATGAAGGGTTTTCTCTCAAGGCATGAGGTACTTGGTTCTGCTGATTATGCTACAGTATTCATCTGGGATCCTCAGTGGGACAAGAAACCAAAACCACCTTGATGTTCCTCCCCAAAACCATCACGTTTGGGTTTTTTTTCCATTTATAGACTTTCTAGGACATTTTGAAACACTGGAAACATCAGTGGACTGTCTGCCATCAACATTAACTCCACAGACTTTGCTGCTGCTGCTGCTGGTGGTATGGTTGTCTAATTTTTATGATAGAAAAACAAATTCTTTTAAATAAAAACAAAAAGGAATAATAAAATTTATTGAGCCACAAGCTGAAGCTGGAAGATTCTCTCTTGTTGCATATGGGAACAGATTTGCTTGGGTAGGGAGCTTACAGGAGCACAGAGGGCTGTCCTCAGTTGCACATCTCCAGTCACTTTCATCTGGACTATTTTTCATCCCACTGGAAAAAGAAAGTCTCCAAGCCTTACCTGGACATGCAAGCAATTCACTTTGAGATCCCATCATGATCCAATTCTGTTGTTCCTTTGATTTATTTTTTTTTTTAGATGCATTAAATGTTGAAAAATGTCCCCCAGGTTGACACCCCTGGAGACTGAAGTCCTCTGGTCATCAAGAAGAGAAGGACACCTTCCCCTTCCTCCCTCTCCTTGTGCCCCTGCCTTGACCCAAAGGAGCAGCTCCAAAGGAGAGGTTTAAGTTGTCCTGCTGTCCGTGTGCGCCACCTGCCACCAGCAACGTGCTGAGAGGAGGGGACCCGCAGTTCCTGGGACCTGGACTGACCTCACCGAGGCATTGTGGGATGACGATCTCCCTCCCGCTGACCTGGCTGTGTTTGACTGTCTCAGCTCGAGGAGGAAGCTTCTAGATCCAGTTACCAAAGCCCTGCACCACTCAACTGCCCGTGGGGTCTGGTTGTGTTTGCCCCTCTCTGCACACCGTGGAAGCCAAGTGTTCTGAATGTTGTAATGAGAGAGGGGATGGAGTTGGTTTGTAATGTGTTTCAGAGCCATGATATAAGTAGCCTTATTTTTAATGGTCATGCATACACTTAATTGTACATAATAAACATGATGCTGAGCGTGGTTGTTGCTTTGTTGGCAGGACACTGGAGTGAGTGAGAAGGTGCAGGCAGTCCTCAGGAGCAGCAGCCAGGCTGGGCTGTCAGGATTGCTGCCAGATCTTGTTAGGCTAGAGAGTGGAATTGGTGGGCGTAGTGTCTTTTCCCAGCTGTGGGTGGCAAAGGTACAATACAGACAGTGACACCTGTGGGAAGTGTTTCGGTTTGCAGACAGAATCCCTCTCCTTTCATTCGTTGCATTCTGAGTCCCCCTTGGTGCCTTGGGATTGGCACAGGGACTCCTTCAAAGCTAGAAGGATGTTGGGACACACCAGGATGGCTGGTGGCTTCTGGAGAGGTTTGTCTAGTAGTGAGAAAAGTGATGCTCACCTCCAGGTGAGGGGTGGATGGCCTCAGCTGCTGTGTGCTGGCTTGTTTCCATGATTTCTGCAGTGTCAGGCGGACATGAGTGAGGAGAGAAGGAAAGGAGAGAGAAGAGAGCAGAACTAGCTTGTGTCCTGCTCGGAAGTGCTACCTGCAGGGCTGTGTTGTGTGAGTCACCGGAGTCACTGTGGCAGAAGAAAACGAAATTGGTTCCTTCTGCCTGATGGCAGCTGTCTGACGCATCCCACTGAGCACCAGCTTGATTTCCATTTTGCTGCATTTTAAGAGGATTTGGTGTGGAGTGACAGCGCTGGGCTGTGCAGAGCATCCTTCCCATCCGGCCCCCTCCAAAGGCAGGGCCAGTTCGATGATGCCTTGCCACTGCTCTCCCTGCCGCCCCTGGTTTCAGGTGTGTTTTTCCTCCAGCCTCTGCCTTGTTCATCAGTGCCTACTAATTTATTTTACGAGCTGCTGTGGCTGCTGTTGTGCCCCAGCTCGATGTCACGCAGCCGCGGTTGGCAGGTGACCTCAATCCTTCTCTCCCCCCACTCGAAGATCCTCTGTATTTTAAATTGAAATCGCTCTGACGAAGCCGAGATCTTAGAAGAAAAAAAGCAGCTGTTTTGAATGCTGTAAGGTTACTCCCTGAATTAAACAGGGAAAGCTGTTTAACATCGGCTGCCTTTCTTTTTTCAGTTTTCATTCTATTTCAATCAAGATAAAATGCAAATTTGGTGTCTGGCCCTAATTAGAAACACGGCAGCTCATAAACACAAGTTGATGGCATTTTTTGTCTTCGTCCCTTTGTCACAAGAGGAAACGCTCCTTATTTTAATCCCTTTAATTTTCTTTCCTTCAGGTAACTCTTCACAGTTGACATATTAAGTCGCATATAATTACTACTGTAATTTTATTGGTTTTTTTTTAAACAGCATGTGGTCAATTTTTTTTTTTTTTAATTATTTGCCTCTTCAACAAATGGTCCCTGTCAGGTTTCAGGCTTTTTAGATGATTGAGTTCGGGAAGGGATCTCCAGAGGTCTTTGGTCCAACCCCGTGCCCAGAGCAGGACTTACTGAGAGTTGGATGCGATTGCTCCAGGCCTTGGAGATGTTCACAGCTCAGCTGAGCAAGGATTGGAGATTCCGAAGTCCCTCTGGAAAACCTGTTCCAGTGCTTAACCGCCCTCCTTGTGAAAATTAATTGCAGATGGTGGGCACTTAAAATCTTTATTCTCACTTTCTTCTTTTGAAAGAGCAGGGTTACAAAGCCCTTGGCTGGAAGCTGCCCCAGAACAGTTTTGCCTCCAGTGCTCACGTCCCTGCGAGAGGTGTTGGGTGAGTCAGACTTTTCTTTGAGGAAGGGAATTTAAAACCCTGCCTGGCCAACCAGCCTCTTTAATTAGTTTTAAAGCATTTAATGGAAGAGTGGGAGGAACATACCTCAGTGCTAAAAAGAAGCCTGATGCTGGAGGGAATCGAAAATGATGGTCAAGGGGAAATTTAAATTAATATCAATATGTCAGGGCTCTTGAGCAGTGAGTGTGGCCGGCTGCTAATGCCAGCGTTCAACCCCGGTGCTGGAGCCTTGTTTGTTCAGGGTAATTTTGTTTGACTATGGAAGGTCATAATGACATCAGCAGATAATTGGGAAAGCAAATCTGACTCCTCCCTTGCTCCAAAGTCCTCTTCCCTTTCTCACTGCTTTCCTGGAGGCCAGAAATACCCAGCAAGGACCGGCATTGGTCCAGGGGTGAAGCAGAACCTTCACTGTGACGTTTGCCTTGAAGAAATCATCTTGTGTGCCAGCAGTCATATTAACCCTGGCGTCCTGGTGGGCATCCAGATGTGGTGCTTGATCCTGCCTCCTGCCAGCCCTCACCCACTGCCAGCAAAGGTTTTTCCTGGAGGCCAAACACGGGGGGATGTTCCTCGCCTGACCCCCGAGAGGAATTTTTCTTCCCCTCAGCAGTGTGGAGACCGCGTGCTGTGCTTCGTCCTGGGTGGAATGCTGTTACAGAGACCCCGCAGGAGACTGGGAACTGTCACCTGCTTTAAATGTTGAGGAAACAGGGGTTTGGCTGGTGAGAATGTGTGCTTGAGACCATAGGGATCCATGAATTATGGCAGCATCTGTGGCATAAGGACCAGAGCCCACATCTGTCTCCTGGAGAGGCACCTGTAGCCCTACAGGAGTCCCCACAACCTCCTGGTAACCATCATCACGTGGTTTGCTTTGGTGTCCCTTCCAGAGCAAGGTGAAAATGGGTTCTTCAAGTGAGGTTCATCTCATCCTTATCTCTGATCAGCTACAGGGCAGCATTTGGGTATTCTAAGTTTTCAAAGTCTTTATATATTAATTAAAAAGTGGTTGGTTGGGTTAAAGCAAGACAACTTCGCTGCTCTGTGTTTTAACCAGCCATTTGAGGTGAGTAGGTCTTGCCAAATAATTAAAATTAAAATTAAAACCCTCCACCTGAACTCGCACATCTTAAATCTGGTGCTGGCTGGTGGCTGGTTGTCATTACTCAGCTGAGGCAGGACAAAAACATTGAACAGCAGGGAAGATTTCTTGTGAGGGGGAAAAAAAGTGAGATTTTTGACATCTCTTAGAAATACATGAGAAAGAAACCTTAAGTATGAACTTGCCTTGACCAGTCTGCTGTGCAAGGGGAGAGGGTGGTTCCAGCTCTTCCAGGGCTGCAGCATCTCGCAGGGCTCCCTCCCTGCTTCATGAACCCTCAGGTGAAAGGGGGCTCCACAAACCCATCACAGCCTCTTTAATCTGCTTGAAATAGCCAGTGTGCACATGTGCCTGCTACCGTCACTGGGCTGTGGTGGAAATAGCTCAGCGGGGAGTGAGGGGAAAAAAACCAAATCTCTCTTGTCACAGCTGTTTGCCCAAAGCCTCTGATCCATGCACAGAGAGACAGGTTAGTTTTATTCCTCTCCCAGTTTTGCTTTCCCTTGGTGGTGGTGTCTCCCCAGTCTGTTCAGGGAGTTACATTAACCTCAGTGCTCTTGTTTGAGTCTCAGATTTTGGGGGGTGGAGATTTGCATGGGTAGCAAAGGAATGTGAGCATCATGAGCATCTCTAAGACCATCATCCTCCCTGAAATGCATCCAGTGCCTCCACCCCTCCGAGGGCTGGGGTGAACACTGTCACTTAACCTCATAAGATTCTTTCAGGCAGCCAAGGAAAATAATTTGGAGATTTTCAGAGAAAAAAACACCCGAAGGTAAAGGCACCTTAGGAGGTGCGACTAATAGCATGTGACAGCTAAAACCGAGCCAACAGCACGAGCTCCCAAACCTGCGAGCACTGATGTGCCCTTGCAGCCCCAGGAGCTTTTAATTCATAAATTAGAAGTGTTCACTTCAAGGTTACCTCATCAGAACCCCCTCGACATCAGGAGCTTCCCAGAGGGGGCTGACAAACCCCCCAGGGCTGTGGGGAGCCACGAGCACAGTGCTGGGCTCTGATGGACCGAGCTGTGGAGGTGTGAAGACCCTGGGCCATCCCGTGTGTCCCCTTCTCCAGACCCTGCTGTGAGGACAGTGGAGGATGATCAACTCATGCTGCAGGTAAGATCCCACCCCACCACCTGTCTCTGCCCTGTGAGGTGTGCGGGGTTGGGAAGGGAAAACGCTCAGCAGCTCTGATTTTGTCCTCAGGGGCCTTATTTAAACAACAAGTTTGTCTTGATTACGGTGCTTAATCTGACTTGTCAAAATCCCCATAAAACAATTTAGGTGCTTAACAGGGAAAACACAGTCCTCTCATCCTCCTAGATCTGAGCAGGAGCTGGTCTGAGCCACCAGCCCAGCTACTCCTGTCCCCTTACCAGTGCCCTGGATCAGAGGCATGTGCTGGGTGTGCTGCCTCCAGGGACAAACCCTCCACCCCCAGCCCAGTGCCAGGACTCAGCTACCCATAAAATAATAAGAGTTATTTTATAGAAAGTCGTCTTCTTTGTTTAATTGTTGTGAAAACAATTATTGAGAGCCAGCGGCTCTTTCCCGGTCCCGTGGCCGCTGAAAAACATCCTGAAGCTGGCATTGATCTGCGGAGTGCAGAGCAACCCGTGACTTAACGGGGCAAGGGGGTGTCGGGGGGGGAGCAAAGCGGGGCTGACCCCTCAAAGTCAGCAGGGCATCACGCTCGAGCTGGCGCCAGACGGGCGCTGGGCTGGGCTGAAATGGGCCAAAGCCCAGCAGACCGCGATGGCTCAGCCCCAGGGAGGGCGGGCGGGGGGCTGGGGGTCCTGAGGGAAGGGAGGGGTGCAGCCACTGCTCCCCAGCTCTGCAGGGAGGAGGAGGAGGAGGAGGAGAGCTGGTTGCCAAGCTCTTTAGATGGGCTGAGAAACGATGGCTTTACGTGGCTGGCAAAGGGAAAGGGGCTGGGGAGAGTTTGGAGCACCACGTCTATTTTGTGAGGTCTCAAGGAGCAGCTCATGTGTGGTGTTAGTGGAGAAGACATCCCTGCATGTCCCAGCTCATCCAGAGCAAGGAGGAGGAGAGGGCAGCATCGATTACAACCTGTGCCCCCCCCCCCCTTCTCCTGTTCAGTTTTTTCCCCGTAGAAGATTAATGGGAACTCTTTGTCTTCCAACATGACTGTACCTTATGAATTCTCTGTCTCACCCTCATCCTTTAAATTATCCACATAATAAAATATGTATTCAGTGATTTCAGGTCATAATTTGATCTGCTTAGGGAAGAAAAGGAATGATAGAGAAGGGTTGCTGGCATGCTCAGCTCTCCTCCATTTATCTTTATTTATCATCTTTTTTTTCCCTAACAACCGGTATGTAGCCAAGTGATGGAAATTCTGGTACCAGTGTGCTGGCTCCTTGTAGGACAAGTGCCCCACCAGAGCCCCCAGCTCGGCAGGACCTGCTGAGCTGCCCTGGCTGCCCCCAATGCCCCTCTGTTGGCATGGGTGATGTTTGGGGTGGTCAAAGGGCTGAGCCATCTGTAATTCCTGCCTTGCCCTGGCTACCGTTTTACTCAGCTGTTAAACAGCCACGAATTTGCCTCCGTCCAAACCCCACATATGTGGTGGTTCCTGCAGGAAAGTGGCTCAGCAGAGATAAAGCTGGGGTGGCCCAGGGAGCACCCTGGATGTGCCCAACCAGCTGTCAAAGCCAGGAGGGCACGGCCTTATGCTAAGGCAGAGACATGGGGTTAAGGTTCCTTCCTTCGTGGAGCTGCTGTACAGCACTGGAGCTGCCAGGGTTTCATTTTAATACCAGATTTTAGGTCTGAACACGGGGTTTAATTATTTCACTACACTCCTGTGACACCTAAAAAGCCTCGTGCAATGGCAGTAGCTGCACTTTAGAAAAACCCAGGAACCTGTAATGTCCTGATGTCACTGAGGGATACGGCAATTCCCGCTGGAGCTGGGAAGCTGCTTTTCCCCCGCGGGGGTGGGAGGAAGAGGAGGAAGCAGAGGGAGCCCAGCACATGGGACACCCCCGGTGTGGTGTGTGCCGGGCACAGGGCACCCCCAAGGCTCTCATGTGGAGGAGTGGGAGACAATTTGGCAGTGGGGAAAGGAGAGGTTTGGCCTCTTCTGTCGAGGAGCCCCTCCCTGCTTGGCTGCACTGAATGAGTGTGCCAAGAGCCCACGACACTTGTTTGCAACAGAAGTCAGGATTTAAAATCCTTGCATTTAGCCTGGTCCTTAAAGTGATGTCCCCTGGGTGCCTCTTTTCCCCGGGGCTGTTTCTGTAGTTGTGTGTCCCTCTGTGAGCCTGCAGAGCCTCTCCTGACAGGATGCGAAGCCACAGGTTTCAGTGGAAGGGGCTGTGGGGGTCAGCACTGCTGCCTGGGAGGCAGGGATTTGGGGGAAATCTTCCAAAAGGAAGTTTTAAGGAGCTCCAGCACCACACGTGCTCTGAGCCTCCAGAGGCTGTTTGCCTCTCGCCTGTGCTTTTAAGGGCTATTTGTTCCGGCAGTGGAGATGCTCCGCGTGGCTGGCACTGCTGAGGGATGGGAAAAGAAGGGCTCCTCACACTGATGATGCTTTAATGATGATGAAGTGTTACCATCGGCATTGCTTACCCCAGGCAGGTGCAGAGAGGGAGAAAAGCCAAATTGGTGTCACCTGCGCAGGGAAGGGACACGGCTCTGGGCGCTCCTGAGCAGCAAAGGGTGGCCTTGCTGCTGCACCTTCTGCTGTGAGCAGTGGGGCAGAGCAGGAGAAACAACGTGAAGGCGATGTCCCAAAGCACCCTGTGTGATTTACAAAGCTGGGAACTGTTGTGCTTTGCCAGGGTGTGAGGCTGGGCTTAGATAAACCCTCTCTTTGGTTGGCCCTGGGAGCAGGGAGAGACTTCCAGCCTGCTTTGCAAGGAGGAACCTCAGCACACCAAAGAGGTCAGGTTGTGTTTTGCCAGGGGAGGAGCTGCCCTACCCCAAAGCCAGCTCTCAATCCCTGCCTGCCCAAATTCCCTGCTCCTTCCTGCAGCCTGTCCCCCGAGCAGGACTGTGTCCCCGTCCTGCAGCTGCCACTAGTTGCTTTCCAAGTTTGTTTTGAGGCTGCAGGGTTACAGCACCCTGGCAAACCCCCCTGCCACCGGGGCAATGTGCTGCCCCAAAGCCCTGCCAGCCTGACCCCGGTGCCTCCCACTGGGGTATGCGCATCCCCAGCACGGGGATGCAGTGCCTGGGATGCTCCCCTGCCTGGGATGAGCCCTGAGGGCTGGAGACCGCTCCAGGGCTGTTCCTGGGGTCCCTGTGTGGGGAAGGCAGTGCCTGCCCTTGGCTATAATTGAAATAGATGGAATCAGGGCGGATCAACATCTAATTCCTCGCCTGGGTGAATGAAGACATATGTTTAATTTTCTGGTAATTCCGGCTGGGAGCTCACGGAAGGATCACCGCTGGCAGGAACGGCTCAGCCTCGTACACGCAGCTCTGCATGGGAGCTTCTCCCCGGGGCTGCTGAGGGGGGAAGGAATAGGAGCCATTTCCCAAACTTTTTCTGCAGAATTCCCATCGCCACACGCCCCCGGGGAAGCAGCAAGGATGCTCAAAGCCCAGGGCACCGGCTGCATCTCCATCCAGGTTTTGTTGAGGGCTGTACTGGGAGAGGAGCGGCAGGAGGGAAGGGGTGGAAACAGCAGCAGCTCACAGCTGGGCATCTCCCCAAAAGGGACTGAACAGGGAAGGGATCCTGGGGCTTTCAGGCCAGTCCAGAAGGTCTCATTCACCAGAGAGTGCTTTTCCCCAGTGCTGCAGGGATGGAAACCCCTGTGGCATCCCTGAGGCTCAATTCCCACTGGCATCAGCAAGGCAGGCTTGGGAAGCGTAAGAGTGCCTGTGCTACGTGGGTGGTTGTGGCCCAGAGTCCCAAAGGGCTGGAAACAGCACAAGCAAAACAGAGGGGGAAAAGGGATTTGAAATCAGCAAGGGAAGGACTTTTTCTAAACTTAGGTCTCTACTTCTTTCCAGCATGGCCCGCAGGGACCTCTTCAGACCATCCATCCCTCGTGCAAGCCACATGCATCCCTCCAGAGGAATCCCTTGGAAAACTTCTTGTGTTGGCTACAAAAAAGTGAGTTTCCCAATTTGGGGGTGTTATTTTGCTCTGAAGTACATTTAAGAGCAAGGGAATTTGTGTGTCACTCTTCAGCATTACCAGGGGTTTCATTAAGGACTCCCTTGGGCAGGGATGACAGCCTCATGCTCTGCCTGACCCTGCTCTTCCCTTGCGCCTTCACTACATGGGGACTAAAACACGTGGGTTTTACAACCAGCCACCCTGCTCTGAGACTTGGGTGAGCAACCCCTCCTGGGTGCATGGCCACGGTCAAAACACCAGGACTTTGGGGGAGGTTGCCCCTGTGACTCGAAAGCTTGTCGTCAGGGCTGGGATATGAAACAGGGCAGTGACCTGTTCTCCAGCTGGAGAAAGCCAGGAGGGCGTGATCAGCTATTTCAATCTGTTGCTTGCTTATGGCTTTCCAGGGGTTTTATCCGTCAGCAGGGCCCAAGGAACGTGATTTTTGTCATGCTGGTGCACCTGTACAGCCAAAGCTGAACTATCTCTCTTTCAACTCAGGGTTCTGCATGATAGTCAGGGAAGTTGGCTGCGTCTTCACTGGTGACACCTGTTGGGTGTAGGTTCTCTCTGATGTCCTGAGGCCATCCAAAAATCACTGCCTGCTTGCTGGGAGCTGTGGGTTTCCTTCCGTGTAGATGTCTGTGTGTGTAGGTGGAGTATAGGACTCCCTATATATCTAAGTAGGCAATTACCTACAGAGCTGAACATCTCATCCTTAGTAATGGCCTTTACATCTCTCAGTGAGCTTCCATTTCATGGAGGTAGGAGGTAGATCAGGCAATTTACCCAGAGCGATGTGGGGAAATGGGGAAAATGAAATCGTATCTCCGGAGTCACAGATACGTTTAGTGCCACCTTGTTCCTGTGACTAAGGAAGGTCTGTTTTAATGTACCAGGATGGGAGTCTCGCAGCTGAGGGAGCAGCTTGCCAGGAAAAT
Organism: Pseudotriccus pelzelni; assembly: GCA_035584735.1. Taxonomy (NCBI): domain Eukaryota; kingdom Metazoa; phylum Chordata; class Aves; order Passeriformes; family Tyrannidae; genus Pseudotriccus; species Pseudotriccus pelzelni. The sequence goes on along the minus strand of JAWMRA010000005.1, from coordinate 26,865,668 downwards.
GTTGGAGCCACCTGTCTGAATTTGTATGCAGAACTAGACAGAATTGCTCTTCTAAACTTCAGTTCACCAGCTCTGCTGGGAAAAAAATACTGTCAACAATGTTACCCACTGTTGAGCAAAAACCTTTTGGAGCCTCGTTACTTTGAATATTCAGATAGGTTGTGATGTTAAAAGGAATTAGAGTGCTCCAAATATGCTAAAATACAACATTACAACCTCTCCAGCATGTTTCCTGCGATATTTTGGCCAAGTGGTGGTAATCTGGTGAATTTGTCACAAATTTAGAAATGGCTTTGATGGCTCTCAACCTGCAAGGAGAGAATTCCATTGAAAATCTCTCCCAGCTGTGTTTGAGGCAGTGACCACTGGGGACTGAGGCTTGTTTCACACGTTCTTGGTGAGGTTGGTCTCTGGCTGTAGAGGAGCAGTGGGGAGTGCTGCTTTTGGGTCTTTTTAACAAAGTACAGTAAGGATGGGTGTAAAAATACCTGCTGCCAGCTTGGCCATTTATCTTTCCACTTCCCCAACATCTGATAGCTGGTTGGAGGCAACCTATAACGCCAATGTGGATCTTTCTCCATCCTGCCTGGACGAGGAGCTGAGTGTGACCCTGAGCAGGAGAGTCCTCAGCTTTCCCACTGAGGCTGTGGCTGCTGCCCTCTCCTCCCCAAGCACCTCTGTTCCCCTGTCCAGAAATTATGTAGGATTGATACCCCGACCTCCTAGCTGAGTAAAAAATCTCCCCCAGACCAGTGACTGTTAATTAACTTCTGGGGGGGGGTGGTCAGAAGCCAGACTTGTGGGTTCTACCCACACTTCTTGTGTGGGGTTACAGAATCCCAGAATGGTTTGGGTTGGAACGGACCTTCAAAGATCACCCAGTCCAACCCCCTGCCATGGGCAGGGACAGCTTCCACTAGCCCAGGTTGCTCCAAGCCCCATCCAACCTGGCCTTGGACACTTCCAGGGATGGGGCAGCCACAGCTT
>JAWMRA010000005.1:26823675-26864103 GCA_035584735.1 Pseudotriccus pelzelni | reverse complement strand
GGGAAAAAAAAAAAAAAACCAGGGAGCGGGCAAAAAAAAAAAAAAAGAAGACGCTGCTGAAATTTAAGCAGAGGAGGGAGCGGCAGCGAGGCAGTCCCGGGGTCGCTCCTCGCGGCCGCAGCAGCCAGCGGGGCTGCCGGCGCCAGGCAGGGCGCCAGGCCGAGCCCGGGCACCCGCGGAGCGGGGCCGCCCCAAGCGCTTCCCGGCGGCGCCAGGAGGAGCCGGCCCGGCCCGGTGAGTGCCCCCAGCACCGCGGACAGCTCCGCGCTCCGGCTCCGGGATGCGCGTCCTGAGCTCTGCGCTCCGCGTTCCAGCTCCGCGCTCTGCGATGCTGAGCTCCGCGTTCCGTCTCCGAGCTCCGCGTTCCGTCTCCGAGCTCCGCGTTCCGTCTCCGAGCTCCGCGTTCCCTCTCCGAGCTCCGCGTTCCGTCTCCGAGCTCCGCGCCCCGCTCCGCTCTGCCCCGCTCCCCGCGCTCCGCTCCCCCGCTCATCCCATCCCCGCGGCACCGCGCCCCGTGCTCCTCGCTCTGTGTGTGTGTCCCCGCTATCCACCCCCGCTGCCGGGCAGGAGGCGCGGAGTTGGGCGCGGGGGGAAGAGGCGCTGGGAAGGGAAGGGACCCGCGGATCCCCCGCCGCGGTGCGGCGTCTGCCCGGCCCGGCCGCGGGCGGGTGTGCGAGAGAGAGGGGGTGGGTTGGTTATTTTTTTGGGGGGTGGTGAAGGCTGCCCGCACTTTCTGCAAGTTCCTTTTGTGGCTGGAATGAGGTTGAAGAAATTTGGCTCTTGGCACCTGCGTCATACGGAGACAGTTCGTGGAGGGAGGAGGCTCCTTGCTGCATCCTCGCAGGCAGCGCTGGGGGGGCTCATTCACACCCTCTCCCCGTCAAGCCCAGGCTCCCTGTCTCCTTCGCACCCCGCTCCCTCCCTCCTCCTGCCTGCGACTCCCGCTCCCCGCAGGGTTCCCCAGCACCCCCAACTCCGGGCGCCGGGAACAAGCCCGAGCAGCCTTTCCCTCCCTCCCGCACCGCCTGCCGCCTGCCCGTGGATGCTGCTGGCGGACGCGAAGCCCACCCAGGCTCTGCTGAGCCTTATCTCCGGCTTTCTGCTTCAATTCACCAAAGTTTGAACGCGGTTTTTGCCTCCTCTCCTGCCCGCTCAAGCAGCGACGGTGCCCTTCTGTAGGAGAGCTGACCCTGGAAGGGGCCGTCGGAGAGCTTTGGGCTCAACGATGCTCCCTGAGCCTGCGCTGAGCTGCGACTTCTAAAGCCGGGGAGCGGAGCGCTCGCTCGGCGAGGTCACCGCTGACGGAGAGAGGTGGCCGAGCATCTGGAGGAAGGGACGGCGAGGGTGTGTCCGAGGAACACGTTAATTAGGCGTGCTTCATTAGCGGTTACTTGTTATGGCTTCTGGCAGAATCCAGCTATCCGGAGAGGAGGAGAAGGCTGAGCCCAGCGCGGGGGGGAGAGGCAAGGGGTTCGCCGAGGGGCTGCGGAGCCCGGGGGGAAGAAGCATCCCTGAATCCTGCACTCCTGGTTGGAAATAGGGAGCGCCTCGCCGCTGTAAGCTCCTGCCTGTGTGTCGGTCGGGCAGCTGAGACCAGACATCCCCTCCTGCAGTTGCACTGGGGTCTCAGGGAAGGGTCGGTTTTGGGGTTTGCTTTCTGCTGGCCGCATCCCAGCTTCTCGCACCGCCGTGGGACATGTCTGCCGGCAGGGAAACTGCGGCGCGGGGAGCGGGCAGGAGGAGGAGGCTGAGCGGGCAGGCAGAGGGGTCAGAGGAGTTTTTCCTGCACCTTTGGTGGAGCACGAGCCCGGCTCTTTATTGGACTGTCGTGTCTGTGCTCACAGTGGTGGGGTACCGACCCCCGAGATGGGAGGCTCGGTGGGACAGAGGGGCCACAGAGCACGGCCAGCCCCTCCACCCTGCCAGGAGGGGCAGGTCCTGCCCCCGGGTACCTGAGCAATAAGAGGGTGGTGACTCCTCGGGAACTGGGGCTTTTAGTGGGGCCACAGGGTAGAGCTGAGCCCCGGGGTGGTATGGATCTATGTGGAGATCCACACTGCCAGGGCTGGAATAAACAGTGCTGGTTGCTGGGGCTGATCGTGGTGGTGCTGGGGAGGGATTTGACTGTAAATTCTGGCAAACCAAGATGAAGAGAAGGTCTGTTAGTGGGCTGAGGTTGAGGTTTTGTCTGGGCTTAGCTCCTGGTGAGTGAGGTGGCTTTGCAGGCAGGAAAAGGCTGGGCTCCCCATGTCCATGAGGATGCTTGTGGAGTAGAGGGGTGTCAAGCCAGATCCCTGGAGAACTCCCTGCACTGCCTTGCACCCCAAACCTGCTCAGAGGGCTTTGAGCGTCAGCAGGGTGAGGCTGCAGGGATGGTTCATCACTGTGGGACAGCAGCCATGGGGGGACAACACAGATCTGTTACTGTTCCCCAGACTGTGATGCTCCAGGCTCCCCAGTCTCCCTAAACCAGCTCAGAACTGTGTTCAAAAGCAAAAACAAATCCTGGGGGGATCCCTTCTCTGACACAGCTGCAGCTCTGCCTGACAACAGCTTCACCCACAGCTCTCGGAGAGTAACAGGCACCCCAACCCGTTGGGCTGGGGTGGTGCAGGGTGTCTGTGGGGCTCCCAACCCTCTCCCTGCTCCTGCTCATCTTGTCAGAGCCCGGAGCAAATGCAATAAACACTGAGAAAAATGCTAATTAGCAAGTACAAGCATGCAGGGTGTAAAGTAGATGTTTAACCATATTATATAAACAAACATAGAGGAGCCATAAATTAGGCGGGGGAAGAAGTCGATTCATCGATGGAACTGCCCAGGCAGAAGAGATAAAGGCAGCGTGAGGCGGCTGAGGGACGGGGACACGATGTGGCTGGCGCCTGTAATCCTCTCTCCTTTTAATTGTGCCTGTAATGAGAAACAAAATGTCAATGTCGTTAGATGCTGCTTCCATCCCCACGGTGGTCCCAGCCAGGGTTAAAAATCCCAGCAAGGGCAAAGCCTGGGACTGCCTGGATCCTCCCAGCCCTTGGGTACTGCCCGATAAGCCCAGTTTGCTGGCTGGAGTTACTGGGACGTGGCTGCTAAATTTGAGGGCATTAAGTAGTTAAAGCTCAGGACCTGTTCAACAGCGTGGTTAGTTCCTGGTCTTCCATAACCCACCCTCACCATGGGAGAAATGAGGAAATCAGAAAGGACAGGGATGAAATCAGAAAGGATAGGGATAGGAAATTTAAAAATAAAATAGAAAACATGGGGCAGGTTTGGCAGGTGCCATTTGTCTGTCCCTTGGCCTGGAAGGGATTTTCCCCTTGGCACTGTCTCGTATCTCCCAAGGCAGGTCCAGCCTCCTTTAGCGAAGTGCCTGAAGTGAATCCCGGGATGCCCAGCACAACTTCAGCTGACCTTTAGCTAAAGATTTTCCCCACGGGCCACCACTGCTCCCACAGCCCCAAGGGGAGCTGCTTCTCTGAGTTCCATGGGGACTGAAAGGGCCTCTCCCCTCCATCTCTCCGCTGTCTCCTGGCCAAAGGAGGGAGTCAGAGTGTGGGTGAGTGAGCCCCTTCCCCCTAGAGCAGCAGCATCCCTGTGCTGGTTAACTGATGATGGTATTCCCTGAAATAGCCCTGGAGTTTGCAGTAGTTGGACTGATCCAGCCCAGGGATGGGCAGCTGGAGCTGGCAGCTGGCCTGTTGAGACATCCCATTCCCAGTCACCACTTGGCCTCCATATCTGCTTGGGGAGTTTTCCAAGCGAATTAGTATTCAAAGGAACATCCTTCCTTGCCAAAATCCCAGCACCAAGCCTCCCATCCACAGGCTGCCACGGGGAGCTAAAGCCCCTTTCTTCCTCCACCTTCCTATTTCCCCCAGCTTGTCGACTTCATCTCGGAGCTTCGTTTTATTTTCCCTTTATAATTACCCATCGCAATTTCTCCCTGCAGCTCCTTGATGAGTCGCAGGTAATTGTTTGGTTCTTTTTTTCCCCCCCTCTATTTTCCTTGATGCTTTGCAATGTCAAAGCCTGGTATTTCCATAATTTCCTCCTGGTAAAACATCCGCAGGGCAGGAGCCCTGGCAAGCAGCAGGCAGCTGCCTTGCCTGTCTCCCGGCTTCCACCAGCTGCCTTCAGCTCTTAATAAGCCACCATGGCTTACTGCATCCAAGTTGGCAGGGTTTTGGAAAAGATGGGGCAGGCTGTGGGGTGTCACATGTCCCCTCTCCTCCTCCCCAGGGGTGTGGGGTTTGGTGCCCCGTGGCTGGTTGCTGCCAGATTTTCATGTGAGGTATAAATCCCAGGGGCACAGAATTCTCTCCCCGCTCTCCCTGGGGTGTCTGGGGGTCCCCCCTAGAACCCCCAGGAAAAGGACAGCAGAGGTGGGATGGGCTCGCTGAGATCCCTGTCTCCAAGAGGTCTGGTGAACAGAGACCTTCATCTGAACGTTTTTGAGTTGTTTTTGGGGGCAGCTTGACCCAGGACATTCTAGAACCCGTCCCAGCTACCACCTCCCACCCCTCCCTGCTGCCCTCTAGGATTTTTTTCCCAAAATAAATGGGTTTGAAAGGCATTTATGCTTCCCATCTCTTTCCCCAGAGTGGGCAGAGCCCCAGCATTTGTCCTCCCCAGCAAGTCACCAGAGGAGGATGAGGTTTGGAGACTCCTACTAGCATGTGGTGGAAATTAAGTGCTTGTAGCTGCTATAAGGGTAGAAATGTCCTTTGGTAATGGCTGTTCTCCAGGAGGGAGGTCTGGTGGAGGTGAGGGGTCACATCTCTCCTTTCCCTCCACTCATGAGAAGCATCACAGGAGAGAGGAATTATTTCAGCTCTCTGTCCTTCATCCCCAGGGCAGTCCCCTCCTCTTCATCTCACTCATTCAGGAAGAAGATCCCACTTCAGATCATGCAGGGCTGCAGGCTGGGGATAGGGCTGGAGAGGTGCCCGGGGAGCAGAGATGCTCCAGTGGGTGCTGGCTCTCCCGCAGAAGTGCAAATATCCTCCCCAGAGGAAGGAAAACAGCCTTGCCCTGCCTGCCCAGCACCATGGGATGTGTGGCAACATCCCAGGGGAAAGCTGCTCCCGTTGCATTAGCTGAGGCACATGGCTGGCTGGTGTAATTACTCTTCCTTGGCCTGGCCGCCTGGGATTTGAAAATTGATTGCTGAGTCGATACCGACGCGTTTGGGCCACGCTGGGCTGCCAGAGGCGGGAGGCAGGCGCTGCCCCCACCAGCAGCCAGCATGGGAAAGGCTGGGCTTTGGCTTTCCAGCTCATGGCAAGCAGGGAAAGTGACCCCTGAGTTCTGCCTGCGCCAAGCACTGCCAGCATCGCGCTGGAGCCGCACACGGTGGGTGCAGGATGGATGAGCTTGCAGGAGGAGCAAAGCCTGAGTCACACAGCCCCTCGTGGTGCCCGCCCTTAGAGCTCAGTGCCCTCCACCGCGTTCCTAGAGCGTCATCTCTGACAGGGAAATGTTTTCCCTGGAGAAGCTCTTGAGCAGTTTCTCTGATGGCTTCCTTCCTTTTGGCTGAAATCATGTTAGTCAGCAGAAATCACTGAAAACGTGGATTCCTAAAAGTGCATTGTTTGTTTTCCTTATTTTTTGGGGGGGGGGGGGGGATGAGTCCACTAGTCCCCACAGGGTTTTGCAGCCTTGCCTGGTGGAGCACCAGAGAAGGGAATAACTCCTGTTGGTGGAGAACATCCATGTCCCTGCTAAATAACGTGGGGACAAGCAGGGAGCTGCACCGGAGGCGATTTCGGCCGCTGCCACTGCAGACAGCTCAGCTTCCCCATGGAGAGTGTGCAGCTGGTAATTAAAACACAGATTGATTTGCTTCGATCTGGGCCTTATCCCTTAGGGGAGCGAGGGGCTCCCCAAGGGGACACGCTGGCACTAACAGGACATGATGTTTGTTGTGGGGGATCAGTGCCCTGCCTGGCTCTGCCTGTCCCTGCCCGTGGCCGGGGGCCCCTCATGTCATGCCCATGTTGCTTCTACTTGCACGGAGACTTGAAAGAAAATCCCTCTGCAAAGCATCAGCATTAAAGTTGTCTTTAATTACACAGTTAATTTATTATGTAGCAGTAGTAACAATGTAAACCAGGCAAACGGCTGGGAGATAGCACGCCGAGAATTGCCTCATTTGGTAAATAATTTCAACTTAAGTAATTATTTCTTGCAAGGGGGGACGATGCGGGAGCACCCTGGGGACTCTTCTGGCCGCAGGAGGGATGAACTGGTCGTGTAATTTCCTCATTAATTACTCCACGCTGTCGTTTCCTTTTCCCCACACCTTCCCCACCCCGGGATGAACGATGAGGTTCCAGGGGGCGACTCCGGTGCTGCCCGTGGATGCCTCTGGATCCAGCCTGGCAGCATTCCTGGGCGGACGTTGGTTGGTTTTCCTTCGGGTTGTTCTGTTTTTTTTTAACCCATCTGCTTGTCGTGTTATTAAGGCAGCATCCCCTTTCGCTGGGCGTGCTCCTGAGCCCTAATTGCGGCGGGACACTGATTACCGTGCAAGACTCTCCCCCGCCGGGTGAGTGGCGCTGGGCAGTGGCTGAGCTGGAAGCGGGCGGTGCTCCAGCATCCCTGGAACCCGGCGCTCGCGGCACTGCCGCCTGCATCCCAAGGCCCTCCAGCTGCCCAGTTTTCAGTAGGAAACATGGTTTAGACAGAGCTGCTTCGTTTGTTTTCCCCCCTCGTCCTCCTCTCCAGCTCATCCTGCATCTCCTCCTCCCCTGGCTCCGTCCCTGTCTCCCCCACCCCTCTCCGGCTTCGCCCACACGCTCTTCCCCACTCCGACCTTTTGTTTCCCCCGGGGCTTCATTTAAAGGCGCTATTGATGCCCTTAGGCGCTAATATGAAGAGAGTCTCTCTCCGGCTGCCCGCCGCAGATGGGCACCTCGGCTCAATCCACGTCCTGTTCTCCACCGGGGAATGACAATGAACTCGGGCGCCACGGAGAGACGGAGAAAGAGCCGCTCTGTGCTCTGGGAGACAGCCCCGTCCCCAGGGCCAAAATAACTCCACTTGTTTTATTTATCAACTCCGGGGGGACGGGGAGTGAGTGGCATACAGATGTTGGCACAGCTGGCTCTGCCAGCCCGACGTGCCTGGGACCGGTCCCGCAGCGGGGTCCTGTGGGGGTATGCTCTGCACTGTCAGGGTCTTGGCATCCCACCCAGAGCTGGAAAAACCCCTGGGGGGGGTGTTTTAAAATGAAAACAAGATTTGGGCTGTGGGCATCCCTACAGCCGAGCCTCAAGGAAGCTCCAGCTGCCAGTATCCAACATGCCATGAATTTCTACCCTCCCCTGGGCTGGTACCCCCAGAGAAGCTCGCACGGAGCCTGGGACAACTCGGCATTTACCCAGCAGCTCCAGAGCTTGAAACAGGGAAGGAAAGACCTTCTTCATCGTTTGTGCGCACACACAGAATGAAATGAAGGGTGGTATCAGCTGAGCTGGTTTTTCCCCATCCCCTGCTCCCCCCCCCTGCTCCCCCCCCCTGCTCCCTTCCTGCACACACTCAGGCTCCCTCCCTCCTGCTCCTCACTCCCTGCGCTCCCACAACTGAATTGGATTAGTCACCTTCTTAATTAACTGTGCCGGTGTGAGCTCTATTAGGTATTAAATGTTTGTCACAATCCAATTTAAAAAATCCATCCCGGCAGGGCAGGGTTTGGGAGGGACTGGGGGGGTGTTGCAGCTCTCACACTGGAGGCTGGGAGGCATGAAGCCAAGTGGGATTGAGGGGGCTGGTGGGGTGTAACCCCCCCATCTCCCCTCCCTGCAATTCCTGGATACCCCAGAGGCTTGTTTTGCCTTTGGGAAAGGTCATCCTTGCACTCTCAGCAAGGAAGGAGTAACCACAAAGCTGACACCCCAGGGAGAGGCAGGGGTGTCCCCGTGTCAGTCAAGCACCCCCTGAGCCAATGTGGGTTGACAATCAGGATGGGGCTGGGTGAAAATCCATGATGGAGCTGTGGTATTCAGGCTCTAAGCAGCAACAGGGTGCCTGGAAGGACCAGTGAGGCTGAGCCGGGTAAACCCAGCCCTTTTGGGGGGGTTAAGGGCTGTGTTGTTGATGTGCAGGCTGGGTGCTGTCGGGAGGGGGATACCATCAGCATCCTCAGCAGCGAAGGCAGCGAGCATTGGTTCTGAATGAACGCCCACACTGGGGATGAATGAGGCTTTGCTTCTGCTTTAAAACCAACCCAGCCCCTGAGGATGGGCCTGGAGCACCTCCCTGCAGCCCTCCCGTGGTCCAGCCCCCTCTCTGGGCCAGTGCCCCACCAGAGATGTCCCAGGCTCCCCACCCCATCGGATGCCTTCATCACCCCACGGCTCCTTCGTCTTTTCCTCTGTCTTCTAGGCCATTTCTGATCCATAACAAACTTTCACCTATCGTCTTAGGTCCCTTAACAGCCTCTGCAGAAGGAGTTTATTAAAGCCTGGTGGAAACTCTGAATTCATTATTGCTCCTTATGCTCAGTCACACAGTGCTCTGCTGGCTCCCTTGGGTCAGGGCTCTGGCAGTTTATAAGGGCCCTATGGAGCACTTGGGCTTGTTTCTTCCTAGCCCAGATTATTATTTATCATTTTTATGTCTTTGTTAATTATGTAGCATTAATTATTTATTATTATAATTGAATTTGTTTCCTCCCCACACCAAAAGGCAAGGCTCGCTGGGCAGGGATGCTTCCCAGCATCACCCAGTGAGTGTTTTGCCATAGAGGAGGTAAACCACTGACTGGATGGGAGGGCAAAGCATCATTTTGCACAGTAAATTATATGCATTTCAGCATTTTTAGTCTAAAAAAAGCTTCTCGAGTGAACCCGAGACCCGGGGGGGGTCTCAGTGTGTATCCCCGACCACACACCTCACCCAACTGCAGGTACACTGGGGCACTTGCCTGGGAAGCAGCTGGAGGGGGATTGTCACCCATGGGTGCAGCGTGGAGGGGGACAGGTGGATTTATAGGTGCCTCATGCCATGTATCTGCTTCAGGTGTCACAGGTTACATCCAGGAGGGGGTCCGTCCCATCTCCACTCTGAAAGAGACCCCAGAAACATTCTCCTCGCCAGGACGGAGGGCTGTGGTAGGGAGTAAGAGGGATTTTGGAGGTGTTATTGATTCCCAGAGCAAAGAATCCGCTGCTCTGGAGGATTTTCTTCTTTCCAGCAATCAATGGAAATGTGTTTATCAGGAAACCGTGTTTGACCTGGACAAGCATTTTACTGATGTAAACAAAGCTGTGGAGAGGGACGGGGGGGGGGGCTGGGGGAGAACAGATAAGGAGGGTTGGGAGAGGAGAGACAGACACGAAAAGAACCAGGAGCAGATGAAAGGGGTGGAGACAAGGAGGAGTCCTGCCTTCCCTGTTGAAGAAAGCAGGACTAGGGCAGGCGCCCACCCTGAGCTTCGCACAGCCCCCTGTTAGTGGTGCACAGGGGCTGCCAGGCACCGGTGGGCAGGGGGACATCACTGCCTGTCCTGCTGGGATGTCTCCAGCTGGGCCGGGGGACATCACTGCCTGCCCCAGTGTCATGTCTCCGGCCCATCCAGGCAACTCCTCGGGGAGCAGAAAGTTGGTTTCCTTAAATTAGCAGGAGTGCAGGCAGGGGAAGGAGCGGGGAGGGCAGGTTTCCATGGAAATGGGAGCTGGCAGGAGAGGTGGCGAAGGCAGAACAGGCAGCGTGAAGCCCTGGCAGGGGTGATGCTCTGCCCTGCCCCTCATTCCCGAGGGAGGGCTTCTCCCTGCAGTTTTAGGGTATTAATTGGAGCAGAAATTACTCTCTTCATGATGGAGATGTGCTTATCCCTGATGCTTTGATAACAGATCTTTTCTTCTTCCTTCATAGCATCATTTATGCTATAAGATCCTCAGGAATTACAAGAAGCAAATGCCCAGCCTCGAAATGTTGGGCTGGGAATGAGAGTAGGCAGCAGGTTTGGGAAAAAAAAGAGCAGTTTCAAATGTCAGGGGAATTGGTGTGATGAGGATGTGGTTAGCAGAGGGCAGCCAGGCCAGCAGGTTAATGTGCCTACCCTTTGCAGAATGAACCGGGGGACATTTAATGACTCTAAATAGTGAGGGCTTGGGTTTTACATCTGGTCTTAAAAATGCCTGTTAAATCCCAGGTGATCTCTCACTCATCTGTATCTCAGCCTCAGTCCGTGTTTCAGCTCCCAGGTAGGAGCGGTGCTGCCTTTCAGTCTTGCCCTTGCACAGCTCCTTTGTATCACAGTGTATCTAGGGTAGAACTCCTCATATGGGATCCCACAAGGGCAGAGCAAGATCCAGCTGGGAAAAACGGATTTCTAACATCGCCCGGGCGTTGTGCACGTGGGTCCTGCGCAGGCAGCAGGATGAGCATCCCGATGAGCATCACTCAGGAGCTGGGAGAGGACCTCTTCTCCTCTGCCCCAGGCAGGGTAAAGCAGAGCAGAGATAGAGCTGGTTGTGCCACAGAGAAGAATAAGGCATTATCCTGGGTTCCCATACAGCTGGAGGAGGGGACGTGTGTGCCGTCGCTGCATCCCGCACGTCTGTGTGGTGCCCCTGGCAGGATCACTCATCCCCAGGTCCTCCTGGGCAGGATCACTCATCCCCAGGTCCTGGGCAGCCTGGGTTGGGGGGGAATTGAGGAGACAGTTCAGCAGCCCGTGGATGAGGATCCTTGCATTCGCAACCCCTCGCCTGGCACCATGGACATGCTCTTCTCCCACATTCATCGGGATTTGAGGCAGGGTGGTGATGCCACCACCGTGTGCAGTCAGGGACCATGTTGCAGAGCAGTGCAGAACCTGCCCTCCTCCCCCAGAGCTGACTTGAAGCCACCCAGTCCCGTGTGAACCCCCAAGTGTCACCATCCCGGGGAAGGATCCCACCCACACCACCAGTGGGGTACAAGGGACCCCCTGAACCACACACAGATGGTGCAGGCACACACACCTCTCCTGTGCTGTGGCAAACAGCCATGGCAGCCCGGCCCTGTTGGCCTCTGAACATGGCACTGTCTGACATGAGGCCACTGAGCGCAGCGGGCTGGCACCGGGGGGGTTATTTCCAAGCCTCCAGGAGTCTGGGTTCCACTGTGCCTGGTGCAGACAGACCTCTCCATGAATTCGGGCACGTGGTCCACCCCAGACAGCCAGTGGGACAGTCCTCCATCAGCCGGGACAAGGAGGGAGGGACCCTAAATTGGCTCCTGGAGGCAGAGGGAGCTGGGGCGGGCAGCACAGCCCTCTGCTTGTGTCTGGGCTGCTGCCAGGGAAGATGTGTGCGTGGGGCCTGCGGAGCTGGCACGGAGGAGCTGCTGAGATTCACTCCAGCATGGGCTCCCTTCCTCCTAAAATGAGTGTATCTGGGGAATGCCCTGCTGCAGAAACCAGGGGGATTCATCATTACCTGCTCAGCACCAACGCTGGGGTCATATTAAACACAACACCAAGGGAATTAGAACAGATCTAAATCTCCGGGGTACCAATTGACCCATTAGCCAATGCCAAGCTGGAGATGCTTTCTTCAGGCTTGTTTTCCATTTTGAGTACTATTTTGCACATGAACCTCCACACCTGTCTGCCCAAAACGGGGAAAAATCTCAGCCTTCTTTCCAGGGAAAGGCTGTGACCACCCCAGTTTGTCTGTGTGCCTGGTCCCAGCAGCATCCTGCCCACAGCCATAAGCCACCTTCCCGGAGGGAATCTGCCTTCCTGACCCCAGGCAATTAGTATTTGCCTCTCACCCCGATGCGCTGGGGTCTTTTATCCCCTCTAAGCTTTTATCCTCTCTTGTTATCCCCTTTGGTGTCTAATCCTCCCTCAAATCCCACTAAGCCGCTGACGTGGCTGTGCCCAGACTCTGTCAGCCATCCAGGGATAAGTCCTGCATCCGAGGGTGGGATGTCTGGGATGCTATGGACCATAACCAGAGCAGACCCATGAGGGAGCACCAGCCATCATTATTGAGCTAAAAATCAAATTGGGGTGAAAAAAACAGCTTCTTGGGGGTATCTCCTCCCAAATCCTGCAGAGAGCTACAGCAACACGTTCCTCATCACTTGACCTTGACAGGAGCCCTCACTCCAAGTGAGATCAGAGACACCACTGCAGTTCAGTGCTGGCTTGGGCTCCACTCCGAGTTGGGGGGCTCCCTAGGGCTTGGTGGGTGATGGGAAAAGGGACATCCCAAGGGATCTTCTGGCCCTGCTGCACCTCCTCCCAAGGCTTTGCAGAGGGCAAAGCTCTCGGCTCTTTGCTCTCCCCGGGCGCTGTGGCTGCCCCAGCCCTGGGCTCAGCGTGGCAGAGGCACTGCAGACTCGTGACACTTGTGGGTACCACCAGCTCCCTTCTCCTCCTCTCCTTTTTTTCCTCCTGGTCACTTGGAAATAAATGTTTTAATGCCAAGAAGGGGGGGGCGGGGGGGGGAACAACCCCAAATCTTCCATTTATGATGTATTTATGCTGAGTTTGGTATCAAAAATGCCCCACGGTGTCCCACGCCCACAGCTGCAAGTGCCACCCCGCTGCATCACAGGCCAGCAGCGTTCACCCCTCGTTACTTGGCAATTACCCACTAATTACCGTATTCGCATTCCCCAGCCTTCCTCCCTGCAGCCCGCAGCCTCAGCCCTGTTAGGGGCAACTCGCGATTATCCCTAATGACGGTGATGCAGCTGAATGCCAAAATCCCCATTTCCCCGTAATTTGCACCGCGGCAGAGCTAAAGCCACCCTGACTTTGTGCCTGTGGGGCTCGTTACTCGCTAATTATCCTCTGGACTCACCAGGATGACAGGAGAGAGGAGAGACGTCCTCCGGGACGGCCACGGGGGACAAAGAGCTGTGCCGGCCCCAAGGCAGCTCAGTGGGGTTTTCCCATCCCGGGTGGAGTGTGCAGGCAGGGGACAGGCAGCATTTGCCACCAGGAGCACCCCAGTGTGGCTGAGACCTTCCAAACTCACTGGAGTTCCACCCCGTGAGGGCGCCCTGACTGTGTGGGTGCAGCCCGGAGCCCACACTCCCACACCCCCCCCAGCCAGGAAGGAGAAACCCCAAAGTGAAGAATTTCATTTAAGGTCGATTTAGGGAATTCCTTATTCAGTTTAGTCTTCATCCTGCTTAGAAAAACTGAAGCACGGGCACCGAGCCAGGGGCTTTGGCTGCAGGCATGTGCCACTGTCACCATCCCAGGGCAAGGCAGGAATGGGATGCATCCCCCCTTCCCTGTCCAGGAGTGGGAGTCTGCCCACGGGCTGCTCCCTCGTGCCCATCCTGCGAGGAACGAGGTGCCCAGCAGTCATTCCTCAGCGATGCAGGATTTGGGGAGACATCCCCCAGGTGCCATCAGGGACCTTGCCTGAGCTGGGCAGGCAGCAGCACTCCTGAGCTGTTCACAAGGCCCATTGCATCCCTTTGCCGAGTGGGAATTTCATGGACTGCTTGGAATTCCCAGGCACTGCGTGGTCCTGCTATACCCCGCCGGTGAGAAGCGGGATTACTGCTAGGCAAGGGGTTGGCAGGGATGCTGAAATTCGTGGAGATTGGGAAGGAGGGGGCTTGTGTGGGAAGATGCTTCCTGAGCCTTTTCAGGAGCAAAAAATAAAAGACAGCTCCCAGGATAGAAAATAAATGGAAAAGCCCCTTGAAAGTGCCTGCTGTGGCATGAGATGCTGGTCCTGCTGGGCAAGAGACCCTTCCCTAGGAGATGGATCTGTCTGGGGCATGGATGGATGGAGGGAGGTGGGAACAAACAGAGGGAAGGGGGAAATCCCCAGCAATTACTGTCTCAAGGAGAAAGCAGCAGAGCTGTACACCCAGTTCAGCTGTTGGACCCCCCAAGAAGGTGCCTGTGGGGGGGATCCGGATGATCCCCTTTCCCAAAACCCTTCCAGGGCTGCAAATGCTCCAGCCCACCAGGGATGCACCATGGGCCCTCCACCTTTTCGTGCCACTTTAATGGCTCAGACAGAAGAACCAGAGGATTTTTATACTAAAAAATAGCTTTTTTTTTTTTTTTTTGGAGCTGGAGGTGTGCCATTCCCAGCATGGGGATGCAGTTGGGGAGCACAGGGTTGGGACTGGGGCAGCGGGGAGAAAACGAACCCCCGGAATTTCCCTCGTTTGACCCCAGCAGTGGGAGAGGTTTGGGTTTGCTCAGCACAGGTGCAGGTTTTTGGCTGAGTTGGCAGCACGTGGCTGGCAGAGGGCCCATCCCCGAGGCAGCAGCTTGGGGTTTCAGCCTCTCCCTGGGGTGAGCGCAGCAGCGTCAGCGCTAAAAAAAAGTGTGACGCGACGGAGGCGTGAATCAGCAAGAGGAAAATTCCCACCACCTGGGGAGGGAGAGGAGGCGGAAAAATTACAGGCTGGACGCTGTGAGGCAACTTTATGGGATGCAGTGATGGGGTGGGAGGGCAAGGAAAGGCACGGAGCTGGGGTGTGCCGGAGCAGCCAGCGGGGTGTGGCAATGGGGTGATGCACTGAGGAGGGTCAGCTGATGATCCTCCAGGCTTGAATTTGAGCTGCCAGAAGCTTGGGAAAGCTGCCCTGGGTACCAGTCTCAGAGCATTGCTGAAATGTGAGCTTTGTCCCCAGACCCACTGTCCTCTGCAGGGTGCTCAGGTCTCGAGCATCCCCAGGTGAAAGGACACAGGAGGTTGGCTACCCCACCCGTGTTTGTCCACTGCAGGTTTCTCCATGCTCATGCAACAGGGCAAAGCCTAACCCCCAAAATGGGGCAAAAAATGTGTCAGGGAGAGGACAGCATCCTCAGTGGGGGCGTGCTGAGCTCCTGCAACTCATGCTCCTGCGCCAAAATGTCTTCTGCCACCACATCTTGGGGCGTGGAGGAGCCAGAGCTGAGGATGGCTCAGGAGACAGGGCACAGAGATGGGGCAGCATTAGCTCACAGGTAATGCATGATGGAGCCCATAAACGAGACTGATGGACGGGTTAAAGACACAGAGCAAAGAGAGGCAAAAGTTGAGCATATAAATAGGTAAAGGCTCTGAGCAGGAGCAAAAGGTAGAGGCTGGGCAGGAGAGACAGAGAATAAAGCAAGGGCTGAGTGGCTGGAGGGCTGGATAAATGTGCAAGAGATGGGGGAATCGGGACAAAAGCCAGGTGGGTAAATAAGAAGCAGAATGAGAGCAGCAGTGGGGAGCTGAGGGTCAGAGAGAGCTGGGGGTGGGGGTTGGAGGGATGGCAACCAGGCACCTGCTGTGCCAGGGCACTCAGCATCTCCGGAGGGGAGAGAAATACAATCAAACCCCAGCATCTCCCAAATGCAACTCATCTCAATTCCCCTGCCAAGCACCAAGTTGCTTTATACAGCCTCCTATTTTCCCAGCTATCTGCTCAGACATTAATTTTATAGCCCGAGTCGAAAGAGCTCTTTGAAACAAAGCGAGTGGCAGCTCGGTGCTCGTCCCTGGCTGCAGCCAGGCGCCAAGCCAGCCCCACACTGCCTTCCCTGACCCTTAATGAGCCCCTGGCAGGGCTGTGCTACTAATTGCATGGCTTTGCACCCCAAAAGGGTGCTCCAGAATATACATGCATGCATGCACAGCATGCACACTGCTCCTATTAAGACCGATAGCAGGGGATTTCTGCAGGTTTGAGGGTGCCAGCACTGTGGGGAAGCTGCTGGGATGTCCTGGTGTTGGAAAGCTGGAGAAGGGCAGAGCAAAAAACCAAAAAATGTCCCTTATCCATAGAGGCACTTTTGACATCTCCTGGAGGAGCAAGCCCTAGCCATGCCCAGCTTTGCTCTTGGCTCACTCCCCTCTCTGTCACTAGCAAGGGGATTAAATTCTCTCTTTACAGCGAGGCTGGGGTGGACAAAGAGCCCATCCTGGTGCTGCTTTGCTCTCTCCAACAGCCACTGGGTTCCCATGCATCCCACAGGGTTAGATGCTGATGGGGATGGGGCACAATCACCTCGTCCCAGGGATACTCACGTGGCAAGACACCTGGCAGCAGTCGTGCCCCCTCATTACTGGAGACAAGTTTTTACAACTGCTTGGTCAGAGAGTGGTTTTTTACAGCAGTTTTTACAGCTTCTAGAACCACTGAGTTGCAGTTCTGGTGTCTCAAAATAGGCTGTCGTTAAAGTGTCAGGATGGCAGGTCCCTTTGGTTGTCAATTATTCTTCTTTATGATATCACAGACACTCAGTGAAGGCCAAAAAGTAAAGTAATCTGGATGATACACTCCTCTTAGGAATTAGAGTTAGTAATTAAGTCTGTCCTTCATAACATGTGGGTTTGTGTCCAAGAAGTGCTGGGGATGTGGATGTTGCCAGGAGCCCTGTCCTGAGACCTGAAACTCTCTGGCTCTTGTAGGGGACCATGGGGACATTGCAGCAGTGTCTCCAGCACAACTTCAGCAGGGGATGCACCCCCTCACACCCAAAATTTCGGGATCCCTCTCCTTATTTGTTCCACCTTAGGATGACTCTTGTTCAATGCCAAGACGGGGATGACCTCGGAGCACCTCCTGGGTGCTGATGGGACCCAAAAACTGCTACGCAAGTTTTGAGAAAATTACTGAGAAAATGGGAATGACTGAAAAATAAGTAGAAGAAGGAAGATTTGAGGACTTTCCATTACTCAGAGGCTTACCCTGGGAGCTTGCTCACTGGGGTACCAAACACAGGGTTTGCCCACTGTTTCCCTCTCCTCAGTGCTCACCAGTGACGCTGCTGGGAATATTTTTTCTGGAAACACACTGGGATGGGATTTTGCTCCATGAAAGAGCATCTCCTGCTGGCTTTCGGTGCTGCAGCCTGTTCCCTTTGGGATGGATTTATCCGGCCGACACATGAGATTTGTGACTTAGCACTTTCCTTTGGATATATTGGACCCCAAGGGTCTGCTGGGATTTCTGAAAATAAAACAAAAATAAGAAAGAGATGTTAAAAAGTCACTTTAGCTGAGTCCAATCCTCTAAAAAAAGGGGTCTCTTCAAGAGGAAAGGGACTGGATGGCTCACTTGGATTGTTTTAATTAATCCTTATCAGCATCCCCTGTATGCCTTATGACCCTTACTTACACCTGGTCCTGGTGCCTCCTCATGGGGTGACCATGGCCCAGCACTCTATTCCTGCCCATTCTGCCCCACCCCATCCAATTCCATCCCACCCTATCCCAGGTCCCCATCACCTGCCTCATCCTCAGGCTGCTGTGTTTGTTCTGGAGCGTTTAGGGTTTATTGCTATTTTTATTTTGCCCCTGAATTGGAAAGGAGAAGGGACGTTTGGGGAATTGTTTTCCGTTCAGTTTTAATTCATTTTTAATTGGCTGATGGTGATGATTTGATACAGACAATCTTCCCCAACTGAGGTTAATCAGGACGGAGTGAACCTCTCACTTGGCGTTATTTAGAGAGGCATTTTATAGAAATACTGTTAGAGAGGTTATTTAACCATATATTTGTTTTCATTGTGTACACAGCTTTTTCATGGGCTTCCCGGCATTTAATGCTGAGAGATTTTATTTATTTTTGTCATTTGGAAGAAATTCAGGCCTGCCAAAGTGCCCGGGATGGATAGCCCAGGAGGCTGCAGTAATCTGTTCAGACCATCTGGGCTCCAGCTCCCAGAGCAGCCCTGGGGGGGATGGAAAGCTTTAACAGGCCCCAGCCACATGAGCCTGGGAAAGCTGGGATTTTTGTGGAGGTAGAGAGATACCTCGATGGAGATGTGCTGGCTCCTGTTTGCCCTTGCAATGCAACACTGCTCCCAGTTCAGTATCGCCCAGAGGCGAGCAAGGTTTAGTCTCTGCGACGGGTGCTGAGGTTTGCTCTGGTGGTTTAGGGGCAAAAAAATTAGACCAGGAGTTGGTGCCAGCCCCACAAAACCTGACATTTAAACCGTGGAACAACTGAATGATCCAGCAGCCAAGCTCCAGAGCAAAGCTTTCCAGCTGGGGGAGACCGGCAAGCATCCATCCCACCTCAAAAAACATCCTCCCCGGGGCAGCCGGGGAGCAAACCCAACCCCTACAGAGCAGCTGAGCAAATATTAATTTACTCCTACAGGCAGGGCTTTACATGGGTAATCCTGGGCCAGGCGCACATGGAAAACCACTTGTCAGCAAAGCCCCTGGGGCTGATGCTTTTGCAAGGAAAGATCAGCAGCTCTTGACCCATCGGAGATGCTCGGGGACCGGAGAGTCCCCAGCGCGGGCTTTTGGGTTTGTCTCGTTGCAAGGAGTAAAGCATCTGTCTGGAGACGGTAAATTATCCCCTCGGCTGGTGTATCACTAATGTAATTGAGCTGCAGTTAAAGACTCCCCAAGGCGCTCCCTTCTCAGCCCGGCAGTTCGCAGCGTGCTCGCTCCTAAGCGCAGCCCAGCAACTCCCTCCCGAAAAACCAGCACCCCCAGCTCCCATTCCCAACTGGTTTGCAACGAGGGGGTGATAAAAGCCACTCTGCCCGGCCCCGGGTCCCAGCCAGGAGGTGATGGATTATTTGCGGTCCAGGGTTGTCCGTGCGGGGTGGAAATCACCCTCTGTCAGGGAACGTGGGCTGCCAAGCAGCAGGATCGACCCCTGATCTTCCGCAGGCTCTGGGGAAAACGGTGCTACCCCGCTTCAACCCCGGGACTATTCACTGACCTTGCCAAAAATTTCCACCCCCTTGAAGCTCGTAGGAACCTCTGTGCTCCACTGCCCCTCGTAACTCTGTGTTTTACAGCAAGGAAACCCGTGTTTTCTTTTCATTTATTAAACCTCCCAGCTGTGCAGTGAGCAGCCTGGCCAGCACAAACCCACTCGCCAGGGCTTACTGAGGGGGCTGTTTTAATCCCAGAAGTGTTTTCCACCACGCTGCCTGCTTCCTGCCAGCTCCTTGCTTTTATTTACTCTAAACCCCAGAGTACAGGTGGCAGGTCGTGGCAGGGAACCAGCTCTCCCTCTGCTCTCAGGCAACCCCAGGTTATTCTTTTTTAAGATGAATGAAACTTGTGGCTACAGATTAAACCCAAAAGCACCAGTCTCCATCCTGGGGCTTCTTCTCAATTCTTCAGTCAAATCCTTCCCCTTTGACCCCAAAAGAGCTTAAGTTTCCTGCCACCCTGTCTTATACTCAGCCTTCCCCAGGCCCTCTCCCTGGTGTGGAGTCAGTGAGTGTTTAAATGCTCTCCCCAGATCCCTGTGGGAGTGGCAGAGCAAGAGTGCCAGCTACCTCTTCCTCAGGGAGGGACAGCCCTGTGGTTTGCACCAACCTTAGCTCTGTCAGATGCCTTGGCAAGCAGCAAAGCAAACAAATAGGAGAGAGATGGTAACTGCTTCATCTCCCTTTCTTTGGTAGCCTTTAACCAAGCCAGAATTAGGAAAAACTCCCCCGGCTTTTGCAGGGGGGTCACAGTGTGGTGCTGCGAGCTGTTTTCTGCCCCTGCGTGGCAGCTCACCCCGCCGTCATTAGCTTTTAATCAGCTTTCCCCTCCCAGGGCTCCCCAGTGGCACCTCGTGGGGGGCCTCACAGCTCCCTGGCTGTGCCGGGGCCAGCCCACACACCCCCGTACTCATTTATAGCTTCTGGTTTTCCCTCTGAGCCGCATTCCCTCTTAGCCTTGCTAAGCCAAACGAGTACAAAATCGGATAAGCGCAAGGTAGCGGGTTTTCCCCCTGGGGGATGCATTATTTAGGAAGCGTATCGATCGTGGGAAATAACCCAGGGGCGTTCCAGCATGAGCTACATCCCCTCTTACACCAGAGCTGCTAATTACCTGCAGGATGCCACCAGCCCCTCTGCCCACAGACTGATAGGGTTTAGGGATGTGAGGAATATCACACTCCCCTCGCAAAGTCTCCCGGAGATGGGCATCTCTCTCACTTAAACCCCACACGGTGCATCGCTCATCCAGATTTGCCTGCCTCAGCTCCCAGCCATCGCTCCCGCGCTGCCTTTCCCTGCCGTAAAGGGCTCTTTAGTACCTTCTTTAGTATTTCCCTGCCTTGACAGTTCTTATAGGAAGCCATGAAGTCACCTCTCAATCTTTGTGATAAACTGAGCAGCCCGACATCTCTCGAGCTGGCAGCTTCCCCATCCTTGGGGAATTTTGTGACTCTCTCTGTAACCACTCCAATCTTTCAGTGTCCTCTGGAGGAGTGTGGGCACCAGACCGGCCGGCAGGGCGCTTGTCCTCGGCTGCACCGGGGCTATATAAGGGATAGCCGAGTATACATAGGGGATAGCACTGTATCCTACTCCTCCATGGCATATTAAAGGGTGCAACCCACCCAGTGCCAGCCAAGAAGCCTCTTTTCTCTTCCTGCTGCCAATGAAAAAGCTTCCGAGGGCTGCAACCGAGTTCCCAGGGTGGCTTCTTCTGGCAGAACTACGGGGAGAGCAACACCAACGGCATCACAGGAGGGTTCAGGTCAGGAGGGAGCACTGGGGGTCAGCTACTCCGACCTCCCAGCTCGAGCAGGGGCTCTGGGGGCACATTACTCGGAATGCATCCAGATGACTTTTGAGTATCCCCAGGGAAGGAAACTCCACAACCTGTCTGGGATGCAGCGCTCTGGGGCTGTGCCTTAAGAATTTATGAGTCTTTGCAACAAAAGCACTTCTACTAATATCACACAGATACTCTTAAAAGAAAAAAATGTCCCTAGAGCCGTTGTCCAGCCGTAGGTGCGGAAAACTCAAAGGGTCAGGGATGCTCCTCCACCGAGGGAGGAGGAGGAGGGGCACCACCGGTTGGAGGAGGTGATCATGCCAGCCAGGGAACGGAGATGAGCTGAAGGATAACGGAAAGATAACGTCAGTAATTAGGGCTGCAATGAAGATGAAGTGCTGGAACTGCAAAGGAGGACAGGGATGGGGTGTAAGTACCTGCTCAGCGCTGGTGCAAATCAGTATAATATCACTGACCCGAGTCTCAGCTCCCACCCCTGTACCCATTCCAACTATGATACTTCAGGGAGAGGAGAATGGCTGATAAAGGAAGCAATAACAGCAAAAGACTATAAAACCATAATGAAAAATAATTAGAATAGAACCACTGGTATGGGGATAGTTAGGAGTGCAGGGAAGGTGGATGAAGGCAGTGAGAAACACTGAGCAAGAGAGGCTGGTGATGGGGCTGATGGAGACACCGACTTGTCTGGATGGAGATGCAGATCTCAAAATTGTAATGGGAATAATTATGACTGTAATGGGGTGGTAATAAAGATAATGGAATCGTAATTGAGGAGGGGATGGCTGTAAAGGAGGAGGTGCAAATAACAGCCTTGTAAAGGAGATAAGAAAGATAATGGATGGTAATGGGGTTGTTGCTAAAGGTAATAGAGTTATAATGAGGTGAAGACTGCAGCAGGTAGAAGGGGATGGTCGGTTTAACGAGGACTGTGATGCAGAGAGGATTCTATTTCTGATTCATCATGACAGGCAGTGCTGGAGGTGACCATGAGGCTAATAATAACTGAAGGGTCAATCCCTAAGACAAATGCAGCCATGCCATGAGCACGGCAGGACCACAGTCCCTGGAGATGCGAGGTGGAAGAGGATCCTGTGCTGCAGCACGAGCTACAAGGCAGAGGAGACAATAAAAAGCACCGTGACAAATGGCCTGGCCTAATCCTGTGAGGTTTGCTTTTTAGGGCAGGGCTGCCCTTCAGTCTTGAAGCTAGGAGACCGGGCCGGGCTGGGGGAGAGCAGCAGCTAATGATGGCAGCCCACCAGAAGGCTGAGGACGAGCAGCCACTGCAGCAGATATGGCGGTGGTTGTGACAGGCTGATGACCAGAAGGAGAAATTAGAAAGGGCAGAGTTGGTCCTTGCAGGATGGGAACACACACAGAAGTGAGCACATCAGTGTGCAGCAACATAGGCGTTACCGCAGGGGGCAATTCAGAAAGCAGCTGATGGCATCATGCACTGAGGTCTTTGTTTTAATTCCCGTGTGTTGGATCAGCTCTTCACATCCCCCTGAGGCCCAGCCCAGTGTCCCCAGCCCTTTCTGCAGAGCAGGTTACCCTCTCAAGGCTGCTTGCCACACACCACCAGCCAAGCCCCATCCCATCCACCACCGCTCCCCTATCCAGGTGCCCAGCTATCCTGTCAGAGGAGAAAATTACATTCATTTCACTTGACTTTCACTTGACAAACCCATGTCAGTTGTCACGTTCTAACCTCATTATCCTCCAGGTTCTTACAGATTGATCGCTTAATAACATCGTCTTGCACTGCTCCCTGTTTTGAAGCCTCTAACTCTTGGGGTTGCCCCACTGCAGATTCCAGCCTGCCCTGGGCTCCTGCAGTGTTGGAAAATCCCTGAACACTTCCAAGGATGGTTTAGCTCTGGAAATATGCCCAAGGGGGTTCTCAGCAGGTCCTGCCAACACTAGCACACCTGACTGCTCTAAATACCCTGGAAGGTCTTCGCTATCCTGGCCAAGTTGGGCTCCTGCCCAGTTTAATCACCCTGTCCTAAATAGCTGGGTGCAAGGAAAGGCTGAAGTGAATTCCACAGTGAATCCCTTGGTTTTCCTCCTTCATTTAAACAACATGCAGGGGCTTTCCTCAGCCCCCCTCCTTCCTGTGCATTTACAAAAGGGTTTTGCCCAGCCTTAAAATGGGCAACCCACCGGAGCTCGTTCCACACCTTCGTGTCTCCAACTTGTAGCTGTGCAGCCACTGCTCCGTTGTCCCTGTTTCCAGGTCTCTGGCGCCAGGTCCCCTTTTCTGCAGCTCTTCTTTGTGTCTGAGGTCCATCAGGTCTCTGTATCATCTTCCTCTTTTTCCTGTGCAGCCGGATGGGTTGTTGTGGTGCCCCTAATGCAGTCACTTGAAGTAATTGCCAACTCCCCTGTGCTCCTTAGGCCCTTGGATTACCTTCCCTAGAGATGTTACCCTTAGATTTTTGCAGCCCATTATCCTCACTCTGCTGTTCTCACTGCCTTTCTTGTGGCATTCTGGCCTCCGCTATTTCATGACTTACTCCCTGAAATCACCTTCCACTCCTTTCAGCCAGTTCTGCTCTATTAGCCCAAATCAAGCCCGAAAGAGCAGCTTTTTCAGTAGCTCTCATCACCACTAGAGAGGAGGTGCTGCACTAACACGCCCAGGGAACTGCACGGCCCCATCCTGCTCTGTCGCTGGATGGTGGAGTTCAAGATGCCATTTACCACCAAGCTGGGTTTTAAGAGTCCCTCACATTCACCCACCTGCTCCTTCTAACTCACATGAGGTCTGTCCCACCAGTTTCACCCCTTTCAAGTGAAGTTGCCTGTTCCCAGCCTCTCGCTCACCTACAGGACAAGTGCACCCCGTTCTTGGTTACGCTCCCTTTCTTTGTTCCTCACTTGCTTCCCCTCCCACCGACCAGCAAGTCCTGTTCATCCCACCAAATCCCTGTAATGCTATTTAAGTCCGAGTCTGAGAAAGGTGCTGAGGTTTCTTACATCAGCCTTTCTGTTTGCCAACGCTCAGCCATGTGTTTACAGACACACTCACCCTGTTATTTGCTTTCTCATCCCCCTTTCTGACCTCACCCCCTCAATTTTTCCTGCCATTTGTTAGAATTTCTTCAGTTCACCTGTGGATATGTGGCACCTCCTTACTTTGAAAGCCTGCTGGCATGACCATGGCCTTTCCTTACCAAGGGGATCCCAACCTCTCCCCAGTGAGGACATCCCATAAATAAAGTGTCTCTGGTTCTGCTGGTCCCCATCCCATCTGCACCAGCCACCCCTCAGCTCATTTCACTCAAGAGATCCCCAAAACCTTTGGATTCTGCCCTTGGATTCCAGCACACAGGGTTTAACGGGCTCAAAGTACCATCTACACATGTCCAAGCAGAAGGGGAGAAGAAGTATCCTTCACATGCAAAGGACCTGGGAAATAAATAGAAGAGCTAAAAAAAATACAAATATTAAATGTGGGGAAAAAATAGAAAAGGAAGAACTCAGGAGATTGCACCAGCCTCAGAGATAACCCAGGGATGTTTTTTTAACATGAGAAGTCCATTTTCAGTCACTGATGGGACTTTTTCCTCTTAATCGCTCTCCCAACAGCAAACCATGAAGTCACAATAACCCAACTCACCAAAGGACAAAGCAATTGCAAGCCCCTTCTCTCCTGGATGGTTGCCAAATCAAACTTTCCTAGATACAGGGGGAATAATAAAAAAGAAATACACTACAACAGGTCTCCCAAAGGGAAAACAGGACGAGGGTGAAGGATAGGAAGGGAAATTGGAAGAGAAGCTCTGCTCGACTTCGGGATGAACTTGTGCACTGACTAACCAGCTGTGGCTGCCTGGGGAAGTTTGCAGAAAAACCTCCCATTTTTGTCATCACCAGAGGCTCCAGCCCTGATAAATAACAAGTGGGAAGCTTTGTGAGCACTGTCATGAAACAGAAATCAAGGAAGGCAATGCAGCCCCGAAGAGAAACCAGAATAGCTGGCTTTCACATACTGCTTGGGAGGTTTGTACCGGGAAGATGCCCCTTATCTCTAGTACAGGGAACACCAGGAGTTTTCACAAGGATTTCAGGGGATCAGGATATTTGCTGGTTATTTTGAAACAGAGCTGCTTACACTGCCTGATATAAGAGAAAAACACAAAAGAAGCCAGAGTAGAGGAAAAAAAATACTCAAAATCTATGGTAGTTCATGGGAAGGCACCAGGACACGGTGCTGGAAGGGATCAGTGCCTTGTCCACCAGCCCTGGGATAAAGCATTTAAGCTGTTTTGGGGCCTGCTTTCCACAGAGCTCTGTGCTCAGCTGGCCTGTGGGTGCTGCAGCAATCTCACCCACACTGAGCAATGCCCAGGGCTGAGGGCTCCCCCCAGCCTGTGCACCGGTGGCTGTGATTGCCCTTTAGGGATGGCAAGACACAGACAAAGAACAAAAGCAAAGGCCGGGGGCGGGAAAAAGTGAGGCTGACCTGATGCTGGCTGCCAGAGGGAAACTCCGAGCGGGACTTCCCTTCCCTGTTAAGGGAAACTCCACAGAGTAAAGGCTGAACTCTGCTATTGCTCTCTGCCACCTGCTTTTCACTAAGTTCTTTTGTCTTCAGAGCCTCCAGGCATCAGTCAAAGCCCCTCCAGGCTCGAGGTAATCGAGGAGGGGCAAGTTTGGGTGCTGGGTGCCAGGCTTGCGGGTGGGGTGTTGTGCTGGGACCCAGAGGCACTGGGGTGTCTGCAGCCGTGGGACCAGCTCCTGCTGCTGAAGGGAGATAAAATCCCCGTTATGCAGGACAAGAAATGACATTCTGTTGGATGTTGCAGATGCCTGAGTGTTGGTATACACGGTTCAAACTCCCTGAGAGACTGTGCCCGGAGGGAAAATCCTACAGGGTGCAATGGCAATGCAGCTAACGGAGTTACCCTGAAACCTGCAGGATTTAATAGCTCAGGATGCTCTTTCTAACAGTGGTTTTAACCACCCAATGCAGGTTTTCTCATGGCAGGGAGAATTATTCTTGCCCTTTCATAGAGCATGATCCACAAAAACCTGCAAGAAAGCCATTTCCTATTAAGCTCTATTGCTTTCAAGGGGGTAAAAAAAAGGCCAGGAAACATAACCTACTATACATTTCTCAAAGTTATGGTTTCTTCTTAATTCTTAGTTTAAATAAGCACTTGAGAGTTGGACTCTCCACTCTTGGCATCCACGGTCGTCTAGTTTGGAACAGAAATCAGGTATGTCACAGCCAAGG
Source organism: Pseudotriccus pelzelni (assembly GCA_035584735.1). Lineage (NCBI taxonomy): Eukaryota > Metazoa > Chordata > Aves > Passeriformes > Tyrannidae > Pseudotriccus > Pseudotriccus pelzelni. Next base: position 26,838,417 of record JAWMRA010000005.1, on the reverse strand, counting down.
AGCTCGTGGCTCTCACTGGGACCCAGCTTTGGGCTGAACCCAAATGTACAGGGTTTCCAGTCCAGGGTTTCCCAGACAAACTAACAGAAGGGTTTTCACAGCCACTGCTGTGGTGTCCCAGTAGTGAGAGCTATAATTTTTTTTTAGAAAACACCCAGTCAGTCAGAAATGGGCAAAAATTCACTGGTATCCCTGACAAAAAACGGAGTCAAACCAGCCCCTAGGATTAAAGGCTTGGAGGAGGAAGAGAAAGGGGGTTCTCTGATCCAGAGAGGAGTCCTGCACAGAAGGGGCTGCCTTTTCTAGGCCCTGCAGCTTCACAGGTCCCCTCACAGGGGGCAGTGTGATGGCACATGTGGGGGACACTTGCCTATTGGGTTTGATATTTCTGGCTTGGAGCTGCTCGGTCAGATTTAAACTGAGCAGCCACCCCAGTCACCCCCTCACACACACACCCCTCCAAAGGATGCTCCTTGGCAGCCTCCTCACTTAAGAGCACAGAACAGATGCTGCAGCAAGGTCCTGACACCCTCCCACCATCAGCATAACCCCCCTACAGCCCCAAGCAGTGCTGTCAGGGGTGCAGGTGCTGGGTCTGAGACGAATGGAGGCACCACAGAAACTGGTTTTGGTGCAGTCAAGGCACCCTTGCTGCCCTTGGCCACCCCTGCCTTCAGGGATGTGGTTTCCCCCCACCTAGCGCAGACCCAGTGACACAGGGACTGCGGAGCGCCTGTCACCACCCGGATGCACCCTGTGCACAGCTGGGGAAGAGGGTGTCCTCTCCAGAGCCTGCTGATGAGCCCAGGGCTGTGACATCATTTCCCACGGCAGACAAACAGCAGGAGTGGAGTCATGAGCTGTTCCACCTGGGCATCAGCCCAGTCTGAGTCAGCCTTCGGGCAGCGGCAGCAGCTCTGACGCTGCACCGTCAGGGCTGGGTCTAAAAATAAAATTGGAAAGAAAAACGTGTTCTTAGCCTCAACTCTGTCCCAGAGCCCCCCCAGGGGACGCTGGGACTGAGGGGAGAGGAGATGGCAAAGCCCAGGAGGTTGGAAGCACAGCTCTAGACTGAACATGCCGGGTGTGCAGCTGCAGCAGCATCTGCCTCCCACAGCAGAGAGGGAGCTCCCACTGCTGCCACCTCCCTCCCTCGTTTTTAGGGAGGAAAGAAAAACAAAGCAAAGGAAGCACCCAAAAGGCCACGCCAAGCCCCAGGTAGCTGGTGCATAAGGCTGTGACCATGACACTGTAAATCCTTCCCCACATCCCTCGGCTTTTGTGCTGGCGCTGCCTCCTTGCAGGCTCGGTTGCACTCTCCAGAGCAGTATATTTGGTAATTTATTCTCCCCTGGCAAGCTCGGCTCACAGGCAGCATCTGGCTCTCTGCAAAGGTCACTCTGCTCTCTTAGCATCAGCTCTCCAGCCAGGTTTAGCAACAGGGCACCGAGACCCACCAAAATTTGGCTTTGAAGTAAGTTCTCCTCCCTCCCCTTAGTGCGAACCAAGGAAACCAAGTTAGATTGAAACGTAGCTTGAGAGATTTCCTTTAAAATAAACCTTCAGGCTTCAGGGCCATTTTTCAACTAAAGCCAAACAAAAGTTTAACTACATACAAGTTTGTGAGCTGTTTTTGATACGCCTCAATTTGCCTTCACCAAGTAACACATTACTCCAGCAGGCAGACCTGGAGCAGAGCCAGGAGCTGGAACGGTGCCCACAGGATGCTCCACTGCCACTGACAGCACTCACAGGGCTCACAGCCCTGCTGCTCAGAGCAGATTTGCTCCCTCAGTGTCCTACCTTGTCCCAGGTCCCATTTTTCTGTGCGTTTGGCAATATGTGGTGGTCCCTTCCGGCAGCCGTGGTGCTGCCTCCCAGCCCCGGGAAGCAGGGGCTTCCACAACTATTACACTTTTATGGCCATTTAAGATTTGATTTAAGCTCCTGCTGTCACAGCAAATAAAACAAATATTTTTTAACGTGCCAAAGCAGGCTGACCTGAAATGCAGGCCCGTTTCCATCACTTATCCCCCCCCCCCAAAAAAAAACCCCCAACTTTGACTAGATATAAGGAAGACTTTTTTTTTTACAATAAGGGGTGAGGCACACGTTGCCCAGAGCCGCTGTGGCTGCTCCATCCCTGGAAACGTTCAAGGTCAGGCCTGGATTAGATGAGCTTTAAGGTCCCTTCCAAGCCAAACCATTCTGTGATTGTATGAAAATCCTGTGCTAACAAGAACAGAACTGCAGACCTGACACCGAGAGCTGGAGCTGTGTGAACACAGCAGAGCCACAAGTGTTGGGGGGATGTATCCCATTGGCATCCACACTTCTTATTTGGGCTCTTCAAGCTAGCAAAACCCCTTATTTTTAAACTTAGCTCAACATGAATTTGCATTTTCCTGCAGTGGAAAGTGCCGGGTGAGACCACGAGCACGTCTGCTACGGGACGGATGGGCCCATCACGGGTGCACCCTTGGACACAGTCCAATGTTGAAGCCCTTCTAGATAACAAGCCATCATCTCTCCCGTGTCTCCCCAGCCTTGCAGCGTCTCACACAGCCATACATCAATTTCCAGGCTTTTTCAGCATTGGATTCATACCACCAAAGCCTCAGGTCACACATACTCAAGTGCTCCATGGGAATTCAAAGGTCACTGGAGTGCTTTCCGAAAAGTAGTACTTAAGCTCCTTGGAAAGGCAGGTGCTTCAGTGGGAGCTCTGTCAGGTTTATAATCATGTACAGAAGCATTATCCTGTGGTTTAAGCATAGTGAAAATGCAAAACATGATATCCAGCAAGGAAAAACAAAGTTTTGTTGGCTGGGTTTTAAATCAGGAGAGGGAGAGGGAGTGTGGCAGCTCAGGGGAAGCAGTTCCCTGTTCTCAGTGTCCAAGGAGCTTCTCCCCATCCAGATGCACTGCTTCCAGCTGGAAGAAGATCCCCCTTCCAACTTTAACAGCCACACTCATCATTTCCCAGGGCAATAGTCCAGGCACAACACCCAGAAGAAGCTCTAGGGCACAAGGATTGCGTTTGCTGAATTTGCTCAGGGCAGAAGTTTCCAGTATCTCCAGTAACCCCAGCTGGGGACAGCCCTGTTGCCTCTTGATTCTTGTTCCTCCTGAGTCTGGCAAACAAAAAGCATCTCACTGCATTCAACTGTTCCTCTAAAGTTTGGTTAGACCATGTCAAACTCTGTATGCTCCAAAGCACCCCTGTTTGGGGGGTAGGAAGGCTCTCAGGTCACCCAGCAGGGGCAGGAAAGCTGGTGACAGGCACTGGCACACTCAGAGCTGCAGGAACAGCTCAGAGGAGATATAAAAGCAGCTCAGAGGCAGAGCAGCAGCTGGGCACACCCTGAAGTCCTGGCATTAACCAAGTGCCCCTCAAAACCACTGATGGGGAAACAAGACAGGTGATGTGACGAGACCTTCACACCCTGCCTTCTCCCATCCATGGCTGACAGGCAGCCTTGAGGAGCTTAAGGCTGGATGTTGGATTTTAAATATTGTTCTCGACGTGTGAAGATTTAAAGACAACACCTGAATCTTCTCCAAACATGTGACTTTCCTTACGATGAACTTCTATTGTCCCTTCTACCATCCCAGCTTTACGTAGGCCAGGGGTCCAACACGCATCAGAAAAATGGAGCTCATATAAATATATATATATATATGCTGGTATTTTATATAAATGTGAGATACAGAAGAGGGTACAGGGCACAGCATCGTGGAAAATGAGACACGGCAGAAAATCAACACAAGCAGCACACCTGAATTCCAGAGCACAGGACCCAGGTCACAGAAGACTGATGCATTTCCTCCTCCAAGACTCCCAGAAAGGCAGCAGGCCAGCAGCATGTTAATGCACACCCTGGAACAAGAGAGAAGTAGCACTGATGAGCACTCCTTCTGCTCAGTAGCAAAGGCAACTTTCCATGGGCACCACACCAAACTTGGGATGCTCCCCTCAAAAACAACCAGCTCCCCTTCTTCTCCTTCTTACCCACATCTCCTGCCTGTCCAGAGCATCACAAAACCCTCTACCACAGACCTTAGCTGAAATAAATGAGCACAGAAACCAGCAGAGCCACGTGGGCTCAAAGCAGTTGATCCACCGCCCCTCCAATCACCCATCTCACCTGCCACAGCTGCAGCAGCTTCAGAAAGGAGAAGCACGGGGTGAAGAAGGTGGAATTTCAAAAGAACTGTTAGCAATGCCTGGTGGTTTTTTGGTGTTCTCCAGAGCAGGCGTGTGCCTGGCAGACTCGATCTGCTGCCAGGAAACATAATCACACACGAGAATTATTACAATGACTTGCAATCAGAAAATCTTCTGTTGGAACATCTTGAGGCACTGCACAAGCAGTAATGGGTGAAAGCCCCTCTGTGAGGCACACCAGGACACCAGAGGCTAAACACCAGCTGGCTTTAGGGTGTCCATCTCCCTGGGCAGGAGAAGGTGTGGGGTGAGAACAGGCAGTCCTGGCTCACTGCCTGCCCCTGGCCATGTGGTTTTAGCCCCAGTGGCTTGGACTGGGGAGGCAGTTTGGGATAAAAGCCCAGAACCTGGCAGCAGAGCTCATCATGTCCGTGTGCTGCACAAAAAGTAACAGGTTTTTTCCCCCCTGCAAAAACCCTACAAAACTGAATACTGGACAAAAATACATGTGAAGCTGCTATTGATCTTCCAGCCAAGGCTTGTGTTGAAAGAACATTTTTTTCCAGTTACTGCACTTATAAAAGAAGATGAGATATCAGAGACATCACAGCTCAGTTGTATCTCCTAGAGACCAGCCAAACACCACATTAGATATGGGCAAGGCCAGCCAAGATAGGAAGACAGCCCACACAAGCTTCAGCCCAGACTGTAAAATTAATTGTTTTCCATAATTTGGGCTGTCACCCACCCAGCCAAGCATGTCTGAGGGATCTCTCACTGGGCTTCTGTTTTCCTTTCTCATGAGCATTTTAATAGAGCATTTTGGACTTAGGGGCAGAAAAGTACTACACAAATAATCCCACTGAAGTAAGAGGACTTTGGATTCTTAAATATCCATCTAGAGTGGAAAATCAAACTGGCACCACTACACAGAAGTGAACTTCCACCAGCCTGTGGTACTGTTCCTTAGGCTGTGATTTCAGCATTTCACAGGAAATTGTTCTTCCAGTTTGAGGCCATTCCCCCTTGTCCTGTCACTGTGTCCCTTGTCCACAGCCCCCCTCCAGCTCTCTTGAGCCCCATTAGGCACTGGAAGGTGTTCCGAGGTCTCCCCAAAGCCTTCTCTTCTCCAAGGCTGGACCCCCAGCTCCCTCAGCCTGTCTCCACAGCAAAGGTGCTCCAGCCCTCGGAGCTTCTTCGTGGCCTCCTCCGGACCTGCTCCAAGAGGTTCACGTGTGTCTTGTGCTGAGGCCCCCAGGGCTGGATGCAGCACTCCAGGGGTGGGGTCTCATGAGAGTAGAGGGGGGCATCGCCTCCCTGACCTGCTGTCCACACTGCTGGTGATGCACCCAGGGTGTGAGTGGCTCCCTGGGCTGTGAACACACATTGTCAGCTCACGTCCAGCCTTTCATCCGCCAGTACCTCCAAGAACTAATTCTCAGGGCTGCTCTCTACCCCTTCTTCTTCCAGCTTGTGTTGATACCAGGGGTTGCCCCAGCCCAGGTGCCAGACCTTGTTCTTGACCTTGTTGGGCCTCGTGAGATTCCTACAGGCCCACCCCTTGAGCTTCTCCAGGTCCCTCTGGATGAAAACTCTCTGAACACTCTCCCATTCGTTCTGTTTCAGGTGTCTGGGAAGCAGTCCAAGTCTCCCTTAATTAGCAGATTGAGTTTGCCTAATCTGACAGGGCTGTCCCACTCCCAGCAGGCATCAAGGGGCATTTGCTCCTCACTTTCTGCAGGAATAAGATGCAGCCAGTAATTCCTCAATTTCAAATCACTGCTCTACAACTCCGCAAGTATTTTTGGCTGTTTCCTGTCTTCCCACAGCGCTGCAGTTGCTGCCCAAGCGATCTCGTTTCTCAGTTCAGCAAGCCCTGCTCAGATGGCCACAGCATGTTATCTATCATTATTTATCTATAGCTTTGATCAGAAGTGAAGGGGGGGCAGTAAAGGCAGGGCAAGAAAGTGTGTTTCAACTGAGTCTGGTTAATTTTGGCTTAGGAATTTTAAGCCAGTCAGGAATACAGGGTGCTGAGCCAGCCTTCCGGGACACCGGGGATCACAGGAGTCAATCCTAAGAGTCAATTCAAAGTCAATGCAAAGGAGTCAATTCAAAGACCCCGTTCAAGAAAGGGGTTATATCAGATCACCATCACAGGACTGAAGGGGTCTCCTTCATCCTGAGCCTTACATCTCCATGCAGTTCTTCAGCGTAAAAACAGCCTTAAAACTGATTTTAAGTGCTTGCTTGTGAACTAACCCCAGTACTAGTGGGAGAACTAAAGTGAGCAAAACCAAGCTCTCATTTACAAAACATGGCAAAGCAGCGGGCTGGCTTCCAGGCTTCCACACCCCACACCGGCTCCAGGCTCAATGAAATTATGCTACACGTTTATACCCACTCCTTAATGAGGTACTTGCCTCAATAGGGCAATAAAACCCCACCCTGACTCAGAACTTCAGCTGGTGCAAGCCCACGTTGACTGGAGCTGTTTTCCCTTCTTGTCTCTCTCTGCAGTAAAAGCACTGAGGCTACTTCCAGTTCTTCCACAGGGGTGTAAAACAGGGAGAGAGATGGCTCTTCCCACTGACCTTCATTGACAGGGTAGCCCCGGTTTTCCACCGAACTCCAACTGAAGCAAATCTGTTTTTAACCAGACGGCTCCAGTCGAAGCCTTCAAGGCCTGAAATAAAAATGACTAAGGAGTGTTATCTCTGGTGTGCCTTGATTAAAGCCCTTTTATATTCCTCCCGTGGCACCGGCAGGTCCGTGCAGGCGCCCAGCCAGCTCCTCAGCACCAGGTGCCCATGGAGGCTATTCCAGCCAACAGGAAAGCATAACCTATGGAAATTTGGGATTTGAACTGCCCCCCCTCACCAAGCATGACTTATTGTACAGGATCCCCACCCTAAAAGCCCAGACCAGCTCTGTCCTACACCTGTGAGCCTCCCTCGCTACCTGGGGCCAGACAGGTTAGATCTTTGAGCCACCAGGGTCTCCAAGGCTCAGGGGTAGTCACAGTCCTCCTCTCTCCTCCCCTATCCCCCCCTTGCCCTTCTTCAGGAGCCCAAAAATGGAGAGAGGCAGGAGGATATTTCTCCCCCCATTTTTTGGCTCCTAAAGAGCCCCACTTTCAGCCCCCATTTTCCCACCCCTGTGCCTTGAGAAGTCAGAAAAGGTTGGGTTGCCTCACTGTGATGGCTGTTAGGGTCAAAAAGGGATGGAAAACTGGGAATGGAAAGTGATGGGAACCCTTCAGGCTGTTGTAATAGCAGCATGGGATTGCAAAGGATAATCCTTGCTCTAGCACTTGCAGGGTTAACCAGGGATGATTTAGCTGGTGACCTCCAAGGTCCCATCTTTCCTGTGGAAGCCCACCTGTGGGCAATGCCATGTGCTCTTTGGGAAGCATGCTTCAAGCCAAACAAAAAAAAAGAGATTTTAGGGGAGGGATGAGGGACTTGGTCCTGGGATGGGGAAGCCACATCTCCAGCCTCGGGCTGGACCAGGCCTGGCGGGCACGTCAGGGAGCAGCATCCTGGTGTGGGTTATGCTGTACCCACATGCAGACCCAGGGCTATATATCCCCTCTCATCCACACGTCCATGGCACGCGTTAATCTTGGGAGAATTCCTAAACCCTGCCCTCCCAGCACATCTCTGTCCTCCAGCTGTGCCTGGGAACGCCGCCTCCCCTCCACACACACACGGGTGGCTCAGCAGCAGCAAGAGAAGCCCCAGATTAACCTATCTGAGACAGCAGAGCCTGTCTCACTGCCTGGAAGGAGGAATACCTCCAGGATGTGTCAAACCCAGCCCAGCTGCCAGGGTTGGAAAAAAGCGGTTATTACTGCAAACTCTATATACATTATTTATCAACTGAAGTCTCTGCAGCAGGACTACGATTCATTTCTCTGCTCTGGCTTCCTCATGCTCTCTTTGGATGTCTTTTCAATGGGACATGATAGAAAAACTTTGCAGGCTCCTTGAGGTCACTGACCCAAGGTTGTTCCCCTCTTCAGGAGCAACTGCAGGTCCCCAAAAGTGACCCGGGACAAGCTTTGCCCTAGGAAAATCACCCTCTAGCAACAGCCAGCTCCACCATGGCAGCTTTGCTCCAGCCTCAAATCTGTTCCACAAGTATCTGCTGCTGCTCTGAATGTTCCAGGGAAATTACAATGGGAAGGCAAGTAGAAAATATCAATTATTGGAGGGTTCAAACAGCGCAAACACTGCTACTACCTGCCAGGTTGCATATGTGTGTTAATCAGCCGTAACATCCTGTTTAGTTTGAGCAATATATTAGAAAAGAAGGAAAATCTGGGGTTGTTTTTCCAGTATGGGGGGTTATAAACCAGGTGGGGGAAAGTCACAGCACGCACAACCCTGATCACATCAGCTCTGCTTCGTCTCTGTGGTGTAAAATTACACATATGGGGGGGGAAATTAATGTGAAAACTCACCAGATGAGGGTTTCTTTTCCACTCCCCCAACTCCATGTCAGGGTGTAAATGACGTGGCAAACCAAAAAGCGAGTTAAAAAAACTCTGCTCATTTGACTTCAGCAGCTGGTTCTGCTTTTACAGGAAGCAAACTGAGTTCCCAGACGCTTCTGCTCAGGGTTCCCAGGCAAAAATGCTGCAACATACTAATTACGGTTGGAAAAAAGCCAGGATAATAGCAGCGATTTTCCTCCGCTGGTCCGCAGCAGCGCCACCCATTTAAGCGTGGTCGGGGTGGTTACACGGGGTGTGACAGAGGTTAAGGTGCATCCAATTCCTTCAGCGTGACTTTGCACTTCGTCGCCCCCTCCCTCCTCTTCATCGAGCCATGTGCTCCGTGTGTGCTGGGGGTGACGGAGGCAGCATTCTGGCGGCGGAGCATCCCAGGCCGGGCTGTTTGCATCCTCTTCGGCTCGGCCCCGAGGAGCTCTGGGTTGACTCTCCGACTCTAATGCAACGTGACAGCCAAGCACCAGCCAGACGAGCGCGAGGACTCGCTGCCGGCGCCCGGGCTGAGTGCCGGGAGCAAACGGGGGAAAAAAGCCTCGTGCCCACGGCTGACAGGGATCCCCATCCCTCCGGCTGTGGGTTCGCAGCGTAACCGGGGTGGGATGGGTGACCCGTGGAGGCTCTCACGCCTGGTTTTCTCCGGGCAGAAGGATCAGTGGATATGACATTGAGCAGTCTTGCCTTATCCTGACATCCATAAGTCTCTGATAGACAGACAGAGGGATGATGCTGAGGGGGAGACGGGAAGGTGTGATAAAGTCGTGGCTGCTGGGGAGGCAGAAGAAGAGAGGTTTGTCTGTCCGGGGCAGCAGCACTGCTGCAATTCTGTGTTAGCCGAGTCCACACCGTGCAGGTCCTACATTACCCTCCAAAATTAATTATCAGTGCCCCTGCTGAAGATAAAACTGAAATCATATTTATTTTTGTGCTTACATTCTAGTTGCCATGTAATTAAGTGCTACCACGTAATTAAAGAGGATTTAGAGGGTATTTATGCCCTGCAATATTCCATAATTACAGTTAATTTCTCCTTTACGGCTCCCGAGCATCTCAGGTGGAGCTCTGGGAGCCAACGTGGCAGGGAGAGTGGCCATCACGGGGCTTGGAAACACAGTGCAGAGCTTTAGCACTGAAGGGCAGCATCTTGGAAAGGTCTGGCCCCATCCCAGAATCTTTCTTTAGAAATTTAATCCCTCCCCAGGCACAGGGGAGGAGCGATGGCCCAGGAGCATGGCAATGGGCGAACGGGGCTGCCGGTGAGAGCAGCAGCAAGAGCTATCCCAGCCTCTGACCCCAGCTCTCCCTGGTAAAACTGCTCCAACTCCCAGACACATCATGTAAGGATGAAATAAACCCTTCTGCAGCGTACAGGCCTGCTGAGAGGGGGTTTATTTCATAGCTGAGTGTGAATAAATATACGGTGTGAAGTGCAGGATGGGATGACTTTTCACGGGCAGGGAGTCCTGGAGGATGGGCTGTCCTGGCAGCAGAGCAGCCGAGGCCACCTCCAACAGACATCAAATCTTAGTGCTTAAGGGGCCAGGCTACCAAATACTCACCTGCCACAACTCAAATCACATAAGGAGGTATGGAACAGCTCAGTTTTAGTAGCCAGAAACTCCCATTAGGAGCTGGGACTTCAAGTATCACCGGACTGGGGTGTGACATATGGAGCCAGAAGGGAGCAGGACGCCCTCCTCCAGGACACTGAAGATCGTGGGCCTTCATACTGGCATTGGAGGACAAAGGAGAAAGAAAATGAGCATGAGCTGTGATGTGCTGCATCCCAGCGCTGCCCACAGAGCACTGGGGCCAAAGAGGTACAGGCAGCAGCCAGGCCATGCCCAAGCTCACTGCTCATGGCTTGCATTATGAAATTAGGTGCCTACCTTGGCTTTCAGTGCAAAATTAGGTGCCCACCTTTGCAAGCCCAGGAGAGAATTTTGCACTAAGCACGTGGGTTTTTGTGACGTGTGGTTGAGCACAGTTGCTTTGTAGGGGGAGCTGGTAACGTACCTGTAAATACATATATAAATGCAGACAGTCAGCACCACAGTTTGCTCAGTAAAATGCTGGGATGGGCTCAGATTAGAGTTGGCACCCTTGCTAACCTGAGACTTAACCCAGTGATTGCCAGACTTTACAGAGGAGTGGGTGGGAGGCAGCCGCTGAATGAGGTGACATGAAGCAAGACACGCCAGATCCAGGCTTTACCTGTTCATGGGGAAATTAAAGGAGATTCCCCCAAAACCTTTGAGGCTAAGCTGCTGCCTGCTTTCCTGTGGGAGTTTATAGAGGCTATTGATACATCCCATGGCAATGCAATAAAATAATATGTAACGAAAGCAAGACAGAACGTAGGCTGCAATGACAGAGACATGTGTGAATTATTAAGCTGGCAGCATTCGCAGTCAGCTGGGGGAACTATAGATTTCTTCCTCCACATATAGTTAGGGAACACTGGTAAAAGCATCAGAGTATTTCATCCTTAAACATGTAATTAGTCAGCGGGGTGAAAATCACTCCCTCTCCAAAGGCTGCTTGGTGACAGCATGGAATGACTCAGTTGTTTCTCCTGCATGGTGCAGGTATCCCTGTTGGTCCTCAGCTCTGGCCCCGTGAGTCCACAGGGTCTGGCCTTCAAGTAACCAGTGTTATGGGGGGAAGCTTTGCTCCTCTAAGCTTTTCATCTCCTTTAATTCCCCCAAAATCCTGCAAGGGGCTGTGTTTAGAGGAGTGATAAGGGTTGTAATTAAGCAGGGGGTGCAGAAGGAACGGATCAGGGAGAGGGCTCTGTTTGCTTGCACATAGCAAGGACCTTCACTCTGCCACCAAGCCTGGGGAACCACTGCCACGAAAACCTTTTCAAACAGACGAACTACACATCAGTAGACCAGTAGTAACTGGGAGCCAGTGCTTTTTCCCCTCAGAAAGCTGCAGGAGGGGTCTGCAGGACACGCTGCATCTCTACATCTGCTCAGGAGGGTCCTACTGGTGCAGACCAGTCTCGTGACACCAAATTTATGGCAGCTTCAAGCTGCTGAGGAGCTGACCCAATTATTTCCGCTATTTCTCCGTTAGCAGCTGATGCAATGCAAATTCTTTCCAGTGAGACGGGAAAAATCACAAGAGTTTCTTGCTGAATCACAAAGCAAAGCAAAAGCAAGGCACGCACCATAGAATCCTAGAATCCTTCAGGTTGGAAAAGACCTCAAAGGTCGAGGTCTAACCATTCCCCCAGCACTGCCACGCTCACCACTAAACCATGGCCCCAAGGTGCCACATCTACATATTTTTTAAATCCCTGCAGAGATGGGGACTCACCACTTCCCTGGGTCCCAGCGCTTGTCAACACTTGCTTCCCCAGGAGCACATCCCCACCTGCCATGGCTGGAGGACTGTGGCACCCAGGAGCCATTTCAACACTGATCCAAAAACGATGCTGAGGGACGGGAGCCCTGAGTTGCCCTAAACCAGCAAGTACTGCAGCCTCTTTTTGGAAAGCCTAAAAAACTCCAGAGTTGGGCTTCAGAGCTTGCAATGCAATCCACTTCAGCTACCCAGCTGTCTGATCACCTTGGAATGGAAAGAGTATGGCTGCAAAGCCAACCAGGGACACCATGGAGCTGAATTTCCTTCCCCATGAGCCCAGGAGGAAAGCAGCATGAGCTGCATCTCGCCCTATCATGGAGCAGGCACCATCTGCACTGAGCACTTGGGTATCTCCAGGCTGGTTTTGGGAGCCTTGAAAACCATCCATCAGGGGTTTTGGTTTTTTTTTTTTGGGATATGGGAAACCTCCAACACACTTTTCAACAGAGAAGTCCAAATAATACACCCAGGGGCTTCGTGCACCACCATACCCTGGGCTCGCTCCCACCATTAGCAGCAGTGGGAGCACATCCATCACAGAGGTCTGGCTCCTGCCAGCTGAGCTCCGACAGGGAACACATCACAGCTCCAATCAGCCAGCCTGGGCACGGCTCAGGGACTGCTGGGTGTTAGCAAATACCTGCCTGCTCCTGCCGTGCTGAGGAATCGGGCAGCAAACCCCATTTCTTGATGGTTTGTTGGTCAGCATCAAGGATGAGAGCAGGGCTGAACTCCAAATGCATCTGATGGTCCAGTCTGTCATCTGCATCAAAAAGCAGAGCTTGGGGTTTATCTGGTGTTCAGGAAAAAGGGAATGCAATAAATGCATATAAATAGGTATATATATACACATGCATCTCTATGTGCTCTGGGTAGATTAAAAGGTTTCTCACCCAAAACAAAATGTTCACTTTATTTTCACATCTTTAGTGACTTCAAAAACATTTTAATACACAATATCTGGCTGAAGAAACAAATGTTTTCATTTTTCAAGCATCTTCCCAGGCAGAATTGAGCTGTTTGGTTTTTTTTTTAACCAAAGCAATTGACCAAAACTGGCATGAAAATAGAAATATTGTTGGGCCACCCAAATATTAAATTACCCCCATAAAAATGCCAGAGACAACACCACTGCCATGATGCCATTGTGCAGATCTGATGTCTCTGCACCCACCTCGCAGCAGCCCCTGGGTCTCAGTTTGCTACCTTCCTATTGCTAAGTAATAAAAAAGGGGCTGCAGGTGCTGCTGGGGGACACGGTGCTGCATTTTGGGGAGATTCAGCCCCCCTCCCCCCCCAAAACTGCTGCCACACTGCTAATGATTTTCTCAGCACAGCTGCTCCAAGCATCACCACACACAGGTTCCCTTTTGCATTCCCAGCACTGAGCAGCTCACACAGATACAGCCCATCAGCAAAATGTAAAAATAGCTGAAAATATATAATTAGGGTGGATGCACTGTGGACTTAATAGGGTTTTTCTATTTCTTCCTTCGTTGGCCCATTAGACACAAATCCTGGATGGAGGGAGGCCACTGGGGAGGGAAAGGGAGTGCTTTGCTGTGGTATGTGTTTGGCAAAACCCTCAAATATTTTCCTCAGTTTTATATTGTCTGTGTTTTTTATTGAGCACCACACAGAAATTGCAGCAGATTGATTCTTTCACAGCTCCCCAAAGTTGAAACGCTTTGGAGCCGAGAGCTCAATGCCTGCCAAACTTCATAATTAACTGTAATAACTCTTTAATTTGAACTTTAATTCAAACACCCATGTTTCTGGGGGACTGGAGGGAAAAAAAAAAAAAAAAAGCAAAGCAAACCAAGTGTAACCAGTTCTGGTAAAATAAAGCAGCAGCCAGAAGCTTGTGCTGTGCCAGAGGCAACCGGAGGTCAACCGTCCTATCCTGGGTAGAAACGACCACAGAAATTGGCTTCTTTTCATCATATAAGGAGGGAGAAAAAATATATAGTCCTGGATCTATTCACTCAGTCAAGGGTTTCTAATGGTTCTGTCGCTGCAGCGTGAGCCGGACTGGGAAGCGCCAGGAGCACATGGAAATAGGGAACCCAAAGGTTCATGCAACTTGTCTTCCCAGGTAGACAAGCCCTGAGATGTCACACAGCTCCGGAGCTCTGCCAGCCAAACCCCGGCACTGACCCACCTTGGCTGAGCTCAGCATGATGGCTCCTTCGGGGAAAAGCAAATCGTTGACAGGAGGAGCAGGAGACGGAGCAGGACCAGATAGGGAACAGAGATGACAGATCCACAAATTCAGCAGGGCTTCAGAGCTGTCAGCCCAAGCCTCTGTGAAGAAGTTGAGGATCAATAGGGATATATGACTCAAATGGTCTCCTCCAGGCTGAAGGACACCAAGGAGCATCCACCTGCCCTGCAGGACCTGCGGATTCAGCCTGGTTTGAGGCAGAGTCAGCCCAAACCGTGGTGACTTTTCACCATTTCACAACAAAGAGCCTGACCACTAGGGCACTAAACCTGAACGAGCACTTAATCAATGCAGGATTACTTTTTTTCTTTTTTTTCATTCCTTGAACCTTTTTCTAATAATAATAAAGAAGAGGGGCTCCCTGGTGGCCTAGTGGTTAGGTTGCAGGACCTTCACCGCTGAGGCCTGGGTTCGATCCCAGCCAGGGATACTCCCCGGGCAGGTGGAGCTCGTTAGCCCTGTAAG
>JAWMRA010000005.1:26746766-26823602 GCA_035584735.1 Pseudotriccus pelzelni | reverse complement strand
TAAAAAATCCAATGCGCAGGCTGGAAGGTGTAAAGACCTTCCCCGGTTCTTTGTTCGCGAAGACTGGCCATTATTATATAATAAAGAAGAGAAAGCTCATCATGCCACAGGGATGCCGCCTTTCCCACAGCTTCACGCCCTGCCCGAGGGGCTGGAGGGGGGTGCCAGGACTTGCCTCTCACAGCCGAGAGCTGGGCAGCTGTGATGGATGTACCGATAAGGAGACTCAGATCAATGAGCCTGCCAGCTCCTGCCAGCAAATGAACGGCTTTCGCTCTATGGGTTAGAGTCGTTAACTACCCAACCTCATCGCTGTCATTAACGAGCAATCTCCGCCGTGTGTCTGCTCAGCTCTGCTTTATTTACCGACCTATCTCCTGCTCCCCCCTTCCTGCATTCACACAGGGCCTTTCTCCCCCATCCAGTTGTGCTCACAGACGGGCTCTGGTGTCTCTGTTGAGCCAGGCTCGATCCGAAGAGTGGGGCAGGGAAGGATTTCACTTCCCCCTGTCTAAGCTGCTCCTGTAATGCTGCAAGGAGTCTTGCTTTGAAGCTCTGGCCCGGCTCGGCACAGCTGGCTCACGGCCACAATTACTTCCACTGCGAGCACACACAAAAAGCCGAGTGAGAGGCCGAGGAGTGGGTAGTCAGCTTGGAACGAGTCAGTCAGAGGCAGCCGGCGCTAATTAGTCCCTGTGCCGTTCCCTGTCACAGCCGCCCCATTACCCAGGGACAAGAAGTCTCTCCGTGTGTCAGCCAGGGCCACCCGGGAGCCACTGGAGAGCCCAGGGGGCAGAGCAGGATTTGAGGGAGTCAGAGCCTGAGAGTGCAGCCCTAAACTGCCACTTATGGGGCGATGATCCCATCCCTCTCACTCCTTCCCATTGTCATGTCCGGTGCTCTCCTTCTTGCTGTCTTCTGCCAGAGCCGCTCCACTGCAGAGTTATTTCCATTTTGCTTGTTTTTCCTAAAACTAGGAAAAAAAAGAGAGCCTACCAAAGGAGTCCCAAGTGCCTGATCACAAGAACCAGGTATTAAGCAGGGAGCCAAGAAGAAAAGTGCAGCAGAAACATTGCAGTAATATGGGATGATAACCCTGCAAACGCCGTGAGGTGGCTGAATTGTGGTATTTTCCGGAGTACTGTGGTACTGTAGGAGAGAAACCAGCAAACGAATATTTTCATTCAGCAGCAGGGGAAGGGAGGAGGCAGGGCTTTTCCCTGGGGAGCCAGAGAGCAGCTACAGATCAGGAGAGCCATCAGAAGTAAGGGATGGCAATTGCTGAAGATTATGGCACTGGCAGATAATGGCAAAGTCAGACATGGTGAGTGGCCTTGAGAAGAGTATTTGGTGCTTTGTTAGTACCAGATTAACTGTTTCCTAAATCAAAAAGTAATAGTAACAAGAATCTGTCTTTGTCACTGTTCAAGGGCTATGACAGGGTCTTCCCCCCAGCCATGGGTTCCATGGGTTGATTTAGGCTCCACCAAAGCCAGCAGGACTGTGTGGGGGTTGAGTGAGCCCCACATGTGTCTGGACAACTTCCCAGAAGGACTTGCCTCTCTATGCTGAGCAGAGTTTCAGGGTTAACACCAACCATGCTCTTTTTCTTCTGTGTCCCCAGGTCCTCCCCGCTCTCAGCTGACCAAGGCTGGCTTAGAAGGCTGTTTCCTCTCCTGGGAAAATGGGGACTGATAGTGAAAACCCAGTCCTGAGGAATGTGCTCATCAGCTTCAACTTGCTCCTGCTGGGTGCTGTCCTCAAGCCTTTTGAGTGCCGGCTGGAGGCGACAACAGAGCCGGCCGAGAGGACGGCGGTGGATGAGGCGGGCGGCCTTGCCAACTGCAGCCCACCCATCAAAGAGCAGCCCATGGTCTTCCACCACATCTACAACATCAACATCCCGCTGGACAGCTGCTGCTCGTCCATGTTCAAGTCTTCGGGCGAGGAGGTGAGTTCAGAAGACGACCGGCTGGCAGAGTACACGGAGCAGACCTCCGACAGCGAGAGCCAGGTCACCTTCACCCACAGGATAAACATGCCCAAGCAGGCCTGCAAGTGCTCCACCTCCCTCCCGTCCCTGCAGGAGCTGCTGAGCAGGATTGAGATGCTGGAGAGGGAGGTCTCCATCCTCCGGGACCAATGCACCTCCAATTGCTGCCAAGAAAATGCAGCCACAGGTAGTAACGACATCCTGTTCGCTCTTACTGGGGACTGAGGGCACAAGCGAAAGCCAGGAGAGAGGAATACAAAACCTAGTGGTGCCACTCAGAGTAGTGATGGAGGTTCACCCATGGTGGGGCTCTGCTTTCGTGGAAAAGCTTGGCTCAGGTCCTGTAGGGCAGGAAAACCCCCGGGAGGGATTTGGTCACTTGAGTTTGGATGCCCCGCTCGCTGCGTAACAGCCAAAGCTGAAGTCCCATGATGGATAAAACTGCAACTGGTGAGGTGTGAGCAGGGGGATTTCCCAGCCCTGCAGTCCCTCAGATGCTGTTAGACATCATCCACTGCTTGTGGGACAGGGAGCAGAGACAGAGCTGCTGCTCTTCCAAGCTGTCCCTGGGCTGAAAGCAGCACCACGGGAGCTGGCAATAAACCCCTTCATCTTCTCTGTAGGAGGAGTGATTGCATCTGAAAAGCTGAGTTTCAAAAAAAAAAAAAAAAAGTAGTAAAAAATACAAGGAAGAGTTCCTGTTGCCATGAAAGATGCAAACAAAACCTATAAAAAAAGGCACAAAACCATCAACAGGATATTTTGCCTGAATAAAAATATGTGCTTTTGTGAAGCTCTCCAAGAGCCCCCATCAGAGTCAAAGACATCCCCTTGTTTCACCTAAGCTGCCCTTCAGAGCCAGGGAAGCAGCACGGAGCTGAAATGAGATGGGTTAGGGAAGGTTTGGGCTAGAAGCTCCATTTCCATGGCACAGGAGCCAGCATACTATTGATAGTTTTCCTTATGTCTTGAGGAAGAGGGGCTGTCCCTAAGGCCATCCATCCCAAATGCAGCACAGCCCTGCTTGTGGCTCTGATGTATCAGGGTTCCTTGCAGGGAAGAAAACGCCAAACAGGGACAAACACACAGGGCATCTATCCAGGGGGAAACTGCTTCTCACACCAAGAACAACAGGGAGGAAGAGAAATTTACAGTAACCCTTTTCCCCCCAATACCTACTGGATTTTTTTTAAGTTTTGCAGCTATTAGTGTGACTTTTCTGGTGGTACCCCAATTCCTCTATGTGTAGAACACATTAAGATTAAATGGGTGCAGCCCACGCTCAGGTTAACAGAGTTGGACCAAGGGTGTGTGGCTCAGGGAGGGAGACCCCAGGACGGACACGCAGCAGGGTGGCTAGGGCTGGAATCTCCAGTGCAGCCAGTGGAACTCAATGCATTCCCAGCTCTGGGTTCAGCTCTCATCCCCCCTCAACGTGAAAGTCAGCAGCTGCATTTACAATTAAATCAGAAAACACTGGTGTGTGCAAAGTGAGGGTTAAAATCATGTAGGAAATGCTATGGGAAAAACCTGTTTTTCCAGAATTCATTTGAAACTCTGATGGGCCTATTTGGGTTACTTGCAAACACGCAGACAGTCCCATTAAACATTCATCGCTCGGTGGAGTCTCCACTCCCATCGCAGATGCTGAGCTAAAACTGGAGTAATTTCATTTATTTTTACCAGAGTTGCTTTCAATTCACTGCACTGCAAAGGAGATCAGGATCCCTACCCCACTGCCTGAGGCATTTCCCTGAGGAAACCCTCTTTCCTCCAGCACACTTACTTACAAGCATCCTCTCTCCTCTTGATAACTTAACTAGGAGCTGAGATCTGAGGAGATCCTGATTGGCATTCCCAGTATTCGCAGCCTGGATGGGAACTGTCCTGCAAAGTAACCCAAAGGGGTCTGTCTGGCACGGCATGTAACTGAGCCCCTCATAAAAGTGCACCTGTTCACCCCCCATGGGAGCTGCTCGGACAGGTCAGCTAGGATGGAAAATCTCTACGGGGGACAAAGAGTCCTGGGGCTTGGGGTTCTTCCTGATGCAGAGGTTTCCCATGGGTTGGAGGAATCACAGAAGGGTTTCTACTCTACTCTGGTTCACATAAGGAAGAAAGGCAGTAAAAATCAGCAAGGAAAAATTAGCCTGGCTGGGACAAACCCTAAGCAGGAGCAATGGGTCCCTGTTTTGTGGGAAAACGGGAGCATTGGCAATATCAGTGACTGGCACCTTGGTCCCCATGCATCCCTCCTTACCCCAGAGCACCCTGTACAAGGCTGCCAGGTAAAGAGGGGGCATTAGAGGTGGTGGCCATGGTGTCCATGTAGTTTCCCTGCTTTCCCACAACCCCAGCATGCCCAAACCCCTGAGACTTTGTGCAAAGCCAACAGCTCTGTCTTAATCAGGCTCACCAGGATAGGGATGATGTCTTTGGGCACATATCTGCTTCTCATAGTAGAGCGAGCAGACCAGGATCACTTGCCTGTAAAAAAGTGGAGATGAGATGCGAGGAGCCATGGCTGGTGCAGAGGGTTTCACCAGGGAAGGCTTTTTTTCCAGTAAGAGGGTTAGGGATGTTCCTGTCAACTAAGCGCTGAGTTGAAGAGAAACCAGAGGGAGCACTCACATCCCAACAAGGCCGATGGCACCCATAGTAATGGAGGCCTCTGCTCCCTAGGGAAAGATAACCTGGAGATCCACCCAAACCCCACCATGACCCCGTATCACCAATTCTGCCCCTTCCAGCCCTGCAGCCACCAGCTCTCAGAGTCGGGCGTGCTCAAACCAAGGGAGGACTTGTCTTCCCTGTTTGCCTCACACCTCCCCTCCCTTCCCCGGCCCAGCCAAGGGCTGACCTGAGACCGACACTGACCTTTCTCCACCTCCCCCGCGGTGGGCTCTGACCCTCGGTCCTGCATCCTTGCAGGGCAGCTGGATTACATCCCGCAGTGCAGCGGCCACGGGAACTTCAGCCTGGAGTCGTGCAGCTGTGTGTGCATGGAGGGCTGGGCGGGCAGCAACTGCTCCGAGCCGCTCTGCCCGCGGGGCTGCTCCAGCCGCGGCGTGTGCCTGGAGGGCCAGTGCATCTGCGACAACGACTACGGGGGCGAGGACTGCTCCCAGCTCCGCTGCCCCGCCGGCTGCGGCTCCCGCGGGCTCTGCGTGGACGGAGAGTGTGTCTGTGAGGAGGGTTTCACCGGCGAGGACTGTTCGCAGCTGCGGTGCCCCCGCGACTGCTCGGGGCGGGGGTACTGCGTGAACGGCACGTGTGTGTGCCAGGAGGGCTTCGCCGGCGAGGACTGCGGGTGGCTGCACTGCCCCAACGCCTGCAGCGGCCGCGGGGTCTGCAGGGACGGGCTCTGCGTCTGCGAGGAAGGCTACGAAGGGCAGGACTGCTCAGCAGGTAGCGGGGGCATGCATGGGGAGAGCCAGGCATGAGTGTATAAGCGAGGGTTTCAGGGTGCCCAGAGCCCCACAGGAGCACCACGAAGTCTTGGAGAAACCCATACCCAGCAGAGCACATCGCATAAGACACACTCGAGCCCTCCCCGTTGTCTCTGTCTCCAAAGACACGACAGTTGGGTGTTTGGGAGGCAAGCAAAAAGCCAGCGAGGTTCATCGCAACAGGGGGGCTAAAGCCCTGGTCCAACTGTGGCTGCAGTCAGGTTCTCCTGAGCCTTTACCTCGCTACAGCTGTTCATACACCCACAAAGTGCACGTAACCCCCAGCCCAGAGCCCGTGTCCCATCAGCAGACCCACACACCCTCCCACACAGCCACGTTAGGAAGGATAAGCCACGCACACCCTGACGCTCTCCTCTCCCTCTGCCCTTCCCACCAGTGGCTCCTCCTGAAAACCTGCGAGTGACAGGGATCAGCGACAGCTCCGTGGAGCTGGCGTGGGACAGCACCGGGGCAGCCACCGAGTACGTGGTGTCGTACCAGCCGGCGGTGCCAGGGGGCACCCAGCTCCAGCAGCGGGTGCCCGGGGACTGGAGCAGCATCACCATCACGGACCTGGAGCCAGGTGTTGCCTACAATGTCAGCATCTACGCAGTCATCAGCGATGTCTTGAGCGTCCCTGTTACCTCCAGGGTGATGACCAGTAAGTATCCTACTGCACTTGTCGCTCAGTACCCATCAGAGGGGATGCTCCAGCTGGCTCGCGTTTTCCATAAAAACCTTCCAGCAGCGGAAACTTGAGTCTTAAACACAAAAACAAAACCAAAAAAAAATGGGGATGTTTTTATCCCCATTTATAGCTGTACGGTATCACAGGAAAGGGGGAAATGTGTCCACCCTCTTCAGAAAGAGTCTGGGTGAAAACCTGAATATCTAAAAACAAAAAACAAAAAAAATATTTCAGTGCTTGATAGAAGCCCCCAGAATATGGCCCAAAACATTACAATTTTTTGCTGATAGAAAATACTGAGATATCTCACAGAAGTCACAGGTTCTTCTCCCACTCCTGTATGGGTTCCCCACAAAGAATTCCAGTGACATGGGCGATAGTGCAGCAAGAGGGGATGCTGCTGTGCATCAGGAGTTACACAGTCCTGACCAGGACCACGATGCACAGAGGAAAATAGGAGTATCAAGCCGTAATGGTAACCTCCAGGAAGGATCCTAGGAAGTGGACTAAGGATACAGAGGGCAGGAGAAAAACAGAAACTATCCAGACACCCTTTTGCAACTCCTTCATCCACTCTGCTTACACAATAGCGCAGTGGGATGCTTCAGAGTTCAGCACCCCAGGCACTACCCTCTTTTCCATCCAAGCCCCCTGGAAGGGGGACAAAGGAACTTTGCTAACAGCTACCAAAAGGTTCCCCGTTTTTGTTGCCCTGATAACAAAATACCCACAGGGAGCAGGGTGGGGACTGGCAACACCCACACCCCCATCCCACTCTGCTCACCACCCCTACCCCTGCTCCCTTCCAGACCTCGCCATGCCACAGGGGCTGAAGTTCAAGACCATCACAGAGACGACAGCAGAGGTGCAGTGGGAGCCCTTCTCCTTCCCCTTCGACGGCTGGGAGATCAGCTTCATTCCCAAGGTACCGCTGCTGCACTCATGGCATCGCGGGGTACACCTAAAGCACCGAGCGAGTGGATCCTAAATCTGCTTCCAATTACCCCCTTCCCGAAATACCCAGCCTGTGTTTGCCATTTGCGGTGCTGCACATCAGACACCCCAAACACTGCCAGCCTGCACTTCCCCAGTAGTTATGACATACATGTCCTCAAAAAAATCCCCCCCCCCAAAAAATCCAGAGACAAGCTTATAAAGACATAAACCTTCCAGCCTCTTGCTGTCACCCCCTCTTTTTCCCTTCCACCTCTTTTGCCATTACCCTTCCTCCTCCTCCTCTTCCTCTCCCCTGCTCTCTACTCTGAGCTCCCCAGAGCTGCCGGGATCAAACCGAGCAGCTGCCGGCTCTCAGACAACAACCTTCAGCATCCCCGAGTCACACGCACAGCTAATTCCTGCCATGGAATTTTAATCGCAGTGATGAACAGGTAGAAACGGTGCCAGAAAAGATGAAAGGATAAAAATGTTGCCCTAAATATCGCGCGTTTTCTGCGCGCGGCGACAAAAATTGTACATCAAGTATTTCATCCGTATTCATAATTTCTACACCATTTAGCCATAAGTATAGCTTCAATTGTATATGGAGCCTCTTTTCAAGAGCATTCAAGCCCCAGCAGTAAAAGAAATGCTGATTAAGGGCTCAATTATGACGTTTTCACTTGTACAAAACCCTCGCTGGAATCAAAGGCAGCTCTGGGCAGCGGAGAACTGCAGAACTTGGCCCCAAAAGTTTTAAATGCTCTTAACTATAAAGTATCATTACACGGCACAAAGCAGGGGCCCAATTGCTTTAAATAACTCAATTCCCTCACTTCCAAAGAGGCTGGAAGGTTCTTGGCGCAATGTTGGCTACGTCCAAATTGTGTTACAAGTTGAAGTTCAGGTAGTGCAGGTATAAACTCTGGGATAATTTTCATTCACCATCAGGATAAAAGCTGAAAAATAAGGCAACATCAGGGAAGAGCTTTTGGGGTGGAAAAATAGGTCTCTTTCAAACATTTCATTGGTACTTCCGAATTAAGCTCAACAGCATCCCCCTGTAGCAGATAAATGAGGATATATCCCTTTTAGGGTGAGGAATCACCGGGACAGAAGCAAACCTCTCCTCACAGAGTCACCAACTCCCAATAGGTTTTTCCTCAAGCTCTCCCAAAAATGCAAATCACTGGTCCTCCTTTCCATTTTCAAAACTTAAAAACACACGGAAATCTTTTGGGGTTTAAAGGCAGATAAGATGCAAAAGTGTGGCTGTTCCCAGATGCAGGGTTCTGGGTAGAGAAGGGACATAACTCACTGGGCTTTGAAGTTCTCACATGCGTTGGCCAAGTACAAGGTCCTGCACCAGAAAGTCACAGTCATGCTCTTGCCTGTCACCTGCCAAAATTGGACTCTCCATCACCAGCTTTTCCCCTAAAATAAGGCAGAGGGTGCTGTGTCCTTCACTGCCTGCAAGCAACACCTGCTTGGCCACGTGCTAAACCATTGCCACACCCAAACAAACCCAAAACCTAGTCCCAGAGGCTAAAAACAATGGAGTTACTACAGCAGTGTCACAAATAACCTCTGTGAGAAAAACTGAGCTCCCAGTCTTCCCAAAAACTCAGTGAGAGGATGCTAATTTGGTCCTCAGCATCCCCACAAGGATGCTTGCACCTTCCTGCAGAGCAATTCTCCTTCTGTGGTGTCCACAGTGCTCTTACCCCAACATGCCCCCCAAAATCCGGATCAGGTGGGCATTGCCCATATGCTGCCCACACTGAGGATGGGATGGGAGAAAAATGAAACAAAGACAGATTCAGCAAAGAAAATTAGGAAAGGTAAGATGGCAATTGATGGCTAAAATGGAAGATTGCCTGTTTAATGAGAAAAGAGATGAATATGAATGGAGAGCTATGTGCAAAGATTTGTTTAGTGTGTTATTAGTGAAGACAGCAGCAAGAAAAGATCCTTTGTCCAAACACTGGCAGGAAAGGTGACATTTGCAGTTGTTTAAAGCCTTACAGCTTTTCAGGGCAAAACTGCAAAGTGTAATGAGTGTAATAAAGATGGTTAAAAGGAAGGGGATGGCAAAATAAAGACCTCACAGTTTCATACCTGTACATCAACTATAGAAAGCTCCTGGCGCCTGAAGAGCAGGGAGAAGTAGTCTAGCCAAGGCTTTGTTTTTATCATCTTTTCCCTTCTGGAGAACAGCAGAGACACAGATGGCAAAGTACAGAAGCTGAGGGGGGAAGGGGTGGGGAAACATTTTGGAGCCCAGCCACATGGGTGCTCCATGCTTCCATGACTTCACCCTGGGTTTCTGCACCTCCATGGCGGGATGTGATCTGGGGATGCAGGGTTGGCCATGGAAGGATGCAACATTAAGCGGGGGGGCACTACCTCTCCGTGCATCGGTCCCCCCCAAACACCATTTTTGTGGGGCTTTTTTTAATGCTTATTTCCACTCCCTGGCAGAATAACGAGGGTGGTGTGATCGCTCAGCTCCCCAGCACTGTCACCACCTTCAACCAGACGGGGCTGAAGCCGGGGGAGGAGTACACTGTCACCGTGGTGGCCCTGAAGGAACAAGCCAGGAGCCCTCCCACCTCCGACAGCGTCTCAACCCGTGAGTGAGCCTGACCTGGGGGAGCATGACAGAGCCCAGGGCTTGGTCCCAAAAATAAGATCCTATCGGCAAGAACAGCCTGGCACTGCACGGGCAGGGATAAAAGCAGCAGCACCCCGGTGCCCAAGCACTGCAGCAACAGCTTCTTCGTGCAGTATTTTGTCCCTCTCCCTCCTGAACTGCCACAAGCACAGAGACCGTGGCGAGGTTAATGGGGTTGGGAGTAAAGACTCAGGTCTGCTTTTATTATATAGCTGGATAAATTCTTCTTCTCTGCTAATCTCACATTTCAGAGGCTGCAAGCCCTCAAGAAATATCTCTGTAAATGTATTACTTACTCATATATAACAGATTAAAACTCCCACCTGCTTTTGTTCCACTAAGTGCCCTCTACTCCCACCTATTCAGGCAAATCAGGCAGCAGGGCCAGAAGCCAGGAGCAACAGCGTGTCCCTTCCAAGCCAATTTATTTGCCCAGTCACTGGTCCATCCTGTAGACCAGAGAAAACTCTGTCTTCCCCTCGCTGAAGGAGACGCAGCAATGGGCAGAGCTCACTGGGAGAAGAGGCTCTCCACGCCAGACCTGCTGCAGCCTGCCTTGGCAGCCAGGCAGACCTCTCCTACCTCCACCCGAGCTGTTGCAAACGGAAAGAGCACTTAAATAGCTGCCGGAGAGCCGTAACAAGGTGATGCTCTTCAGGCTGCTAATTTGAGGCAGTGGTGAGAGCGAAGGGAGGGTCCCTCCACCAGCAGCAGTTTGCTGCAGGTCTGAGCTTCCTCGGCTCAGTCCTCTCCTCCCGCTTTGCCTCTGTGCTCAGCTCGACGTGGCTTAACAGAGACATCTCCTGGTCAAGCCCAAATCTCCCTTTCCCTGTGAAGTCAGCACAAAATACAGAGGCTGGTACTTCACACTCCGGGGTTGACCTTTGCAGGGAGCACAGATGGAGCGGTGGCTCCCAGCTCGCTGCTCCCTGAAGGCATCCCTGTGCTGGCATGTCTGCCTTCCTCGGCAGCACCCCCACAGCTTAATCCTCATCATCCTTGTTCTGCCTCAACACCTTGTGCTGGGATCAAGCGTGGTTTTATGCCACGCAGCTAAGTAGATGTGGATCACCTGGATGACTGGAGAACATGAAGTAGTTGGAGATTCAGGGTTTGGATAAGCATGACCTGGTCCTGGCCAAGCTGGACATCTAGCTCCTACCTAAACACTGTGCTTCCCAGCTGCCCTCCCTCCTTCGTTGCTGTTTTGCCCCCAGACCACTGCTCCAAATTCCCCCACATGTCTTTTTCTAACTCTCCCTGGTCCTTCCCGCTCCTGCCCACACGGATTCTCCCACAGACCTTCTGACCCTGGCATGCAGCATTCAGCACACCCTTATTACATAGCCATTTTCTTATATATACACTATACTAGATGTATATATTTATACAGTATAGTCTGAATTACAGAACCAGAGTGAGCTTTCTCACCCACCTTGTGATCATGTAAGTGATGAAACAGGCAGCCCAGCAGGCATCAGCACTGCCGTGGCACAGAACCAGTATCCATCCATCCATCCATCCATGTAGTGTTTAAGTCCTGTTGGGCTCCAAACATCCATCAGCCAGGCTTGAGTCCACGATGTTCAAAGGTCGAGTGCTGGGGGCTCTGGAGGAGGAAAGGGCCCAATTCTCTGCAAAAGAAAGCAGAAACGTCCAAAAGGGTCTCCCAGTAGACCCCTGGTATGAATTTACCTAAAAACCTTTTATCTGAGGGGGTTTGTTGGACACCCACCATAGCCCACACACAGCTCGTTATGAAGACTCACCAGAGCAGTTGCATTTTCTCCTCTCTCTCCACAGCCAAGACATCAACAGCTTTACAAGCTGATCCCTCAGCTTAAGGACAAACCAGGAGCTGGCACCGAAGCAGGAACATTTCTAGAGACGTTCCTCAGTTCTAAACGCTTGGATCTGTCCTTGGCCCCACGTTATTTAACACATTGTCAACACCTTTCGAAAGACATAATATCGTTGCTGATAAATTTTACCAATGATGGAAAGGCCTAGAAAAGAGTAAATTGAGTGGAAGATCCTCAATAAAAGTAGTTTGGATGCTTTGGAGAGCTGGGCACAAAGGAAAGTTACACATTTTTCAATTGCAAAAGTAGAGGCAGTTATTTAGGAACAAAAAAAGTGGACCACAGTTAGATATCGGAGGTTCTATCTTGGGAAATACCACCTGGAAAAGCCAGGGAGGGATTGTTGCCGATAACCAGCTTGAGGGAAGGGCTTAAGTTGCGTTATAGCTGTAATAGTAGCAGTGAGAGAGCTGCTGGGTCCACAGAGAGTGGAAAGAGCCAGGAGATTGGGATAGGGGACTGGGAACCCACAAGGACCAAACCCCCTACCTCGGGGTCGGGGCCTTGCTCACGTCACCTCTCTCCCTGCCCCCAAATGCTAATCCCAGCCGCTCCAAAGGCCAGGCTGCAGCACCCCAGAAGCTTGGCATCCCCAGAGCTTCCCCCTTTTCCCCACCCAACTCTCCCAAAGTAACAGGTGCCCGTTTTCCCCCCCCCCTCCTCCGCAGTCATCGACGGCCCGACGCAGATCCTGGTGCGGGACGTCTCGGACACCGTGGCCTTCGTGGAGTGGACGCCGCCGCGCGCCAAGGTGGACGCCATCCTGCTGAAGTACGGGCTGGCGGACGGGGAGGGCGGGAGGACCACCTTCCGCCTGCAGCCCCCCCTCAGCCAGTACTCCCTGCAGGCCCTGCGCCCCGGCGCCCGCTACCACCTCGCCGTCAGCGCCCTGCGGGGCGCCAACGAGAGCCGGCCAGCCCTCGCCCAGTTCACCACAGGTAGCTAGACTGGCTTTGCTGGGAGAACTGGTGTGAGCTTTTAGGCCTGCAGCAGGCACGGGCAGGTGGCTTGCTGCGATCTGCAGACGGGCTGTCCTGCAACGAGGATGCATCCGGAGGCGAAGGGAGGGGGAATTTTGCCTCTGGGATTTACTGGCACCTGGTTTGCCCCTGGCACAAGCGAGCAGGGGTTTAGTGTGGCGTGCTAGGAGGAAGAAGTGGAATGAAAGCACGATGGTTAAGATGCAGGTGTGAGTGGAGACACCTGAATGCAGGTGCCTCGCATCCCTCATAGAGCAAGGCAGAGCAAATGATTCAGCTCCCCCTAAAATACACACCTAAAACCATCCTCTGATCCCTTTACTCCTGCCTGTCTTTCTGTTTAGTCCCTAAACCTCCAGTGCAACAGGTCTTCATGCCATGTGCTCCCCAGGGATGCTCACATGGTCCCCAGGGCAGTCCAGGTGATCCCAGATGCCAATGACCGGGCATGGATGACTCAAATCCCCGCATTCAGATGACAGACCCTGAGCCAACTCCACCTTGGCCGTGTCCTGCTGCAGCATCAAGTTTGAACCTGCCTGAGACACACATCCCCACCAGCTTCAGTGCCCATTTAGACACACAGCTGAGCTAAAACTCTAAAGCCCAGCATCCCTAAGAGCACCCAGAGCTCCATGCAAAGTTCTCAAAAGAACCAAAACACTCAGCACAGGTCTCAATTCAAGGCTATGTTCACTCCCATTCAGCACTGAGAGCCTGCCTGAGGAATCAGCAGTCAAGCAGCTGAAAGCAGCCCGGCCAGAAACATGGTTATCTCATTTTATATCTTCTCTAAACACCCTAACTGGTCAGTAAAACTTTAATTAATGTTAAGCCTGCAGACAGCTAACGGGTTTAATTTACCGTGCCATAAAGGAGGAGGCAGAGTGTGTATTTCCTTGCTGGTTTATGGTATATAAATTACTTGTCATGTACGTTACTGGTGGATACGAGGCTCCTACTGTAATAGCTGTGGTGTGTGAATTGTGTGTGTAAATATCTCTATAGATAAATATTTCGGAAGAGATGTTCACCCCGACTGATTTGCTGCGTTGGCCTTCCTCGCTTTATTTCTAAAAGGCAACACTTAAAATCCCCCCCAGACTCAGATCCATCACCATTACCCACCGTCTGCTGGTCCCCAGCCCCAACCCATCACTCACCAGAGGGTTTATTGTGCAAACCAGAGCAGATTTGGTGCACAGCCTCGGCAACACTAATAAACAAACACTTCGGGCAACGTCTGAGTGTGACTGAGCTTGTAAACACGCTCAGGGTTCTCCTAAGTTCAGGCCAATGCATGGCTGCTACAGAGCCCTCCCACTGCCTCAGTTTCCCTTACTCTGCTAAGGGCAGAACACAGTTTTCCAAATAACATGGAATTAGCTCCCAAAGCAACTTACGAAGGATGCTGTGAGTGCCCCAGCATTGGTGCTGCGTGCCTGGGCAGCATCTCCCGGTCTGTGCTGAGCAGCAGGTGAGAGCAGATATCCCGGCCCTTCCTGTGCCCTGGGGAGGAGGGACCGCCCCTGGGACGTCCCAGGCATCACAGCCGGGTCTCCCTGCCTCCCCTCCGTCCTGCCAAGGCTGCGGGGTGCGTTGCGGGCGCTGAGACGGTGCCTCTCTCCCTTGTGTCGCGCAGAGATCGATGCCCCCAAGAACCTGCGGGTGGGCTCGCGGACGCCCGCCAGCCTCGAGCTCGCCTGGGACAACAGCGAGGCCGAGGCCAACAGCTACAGGGTGGTCTACAGCACCCTGGCCGGGGAGCACTACCACGAGGTCCTGGTGCCGCGCGACACCGGTCCCACCACCCGCGCCACCCTCGCAGGTATGTGTGCGCCCTTCCTCCCCCTCCTCCTCTCAAGCAGGTAGGGCAGTGGAGAGCCCAAACCAGCACTGATACTCTGTTGCCCTTATGCTGGCATGCGTTTGAGGTTGTTTAGGAGTTCACTACTTACCGGAGAGAAGGTTTTCCTTGGGATGTAGCTCATTTTCCCCTGCGTGGGTCTGGATTTGGGTGCCGCTTATCCACAAGTGATGCACCTGGAAGTAACGCACCTCCAAATCAGGCACCTCCAAGTCATGCACCTCCAGCAAGGATCTTTCCGAGTGCCAAACAGAGCTGGCAGGAAGCACAGTGAGAAATGGGGAGAAGAAGCCTTTTTAGGCCGATCTAGAGGGAAATACTATTTCACCCTTGTCTTGTTGGGAAAGAGACACAGGTGATGATGCCCCGTGGGCAGCGATGGGGAGCCAGGCTGCCTGAGCTTGTTGCCTGTTTCCAAACCAGACACAAAGCAGCCCCAAATCTAGGGATGTTATTTTTGAGTAAGTCCTTTAAGTGATACAAAATTCAGGCCAGTACAGGGGGTGCCACCAGGGGCTGCAAACACCACCCACCTCCCGCTGCCAGGAAAGCCCCAAACACCTCGTGCAGTAACACAGCAAAGCACCATGTGAGATCTGGTTTCCTTTTTCTTTTTTTTTTTCCTACCAGAACTGCTTGCCTGGTGGATTTGCCGCTCTGGTGGCACTTTTTGAGCAAAGAAAAGACTTACTTACACAAAAAAAGTTCACTCATTCAGCTTGAAGCTCTTCAGTATGGCAGGACATCAGGTTCCTCCATGTTGACTCTCTGCCCTCCCAGGATCTTCAGGGGCTCAGGAATCTGCCACGTGGAGCTATAGGAATAAGTCCAGAAGGAAAGCCGAAGGTTAAGTTGCAGGCACAGCAGCAGAGTCACGAGAAAGGCTGGAGGGCAGGAAGGCAGTTAGAGCAGATAGCTTGAAAAACGTGGTATGCGGAAAGAAGAAAAATGTTAGGGGTAGTTTCTGCTGCGTTCCTGAAGAGGACACGCATGGAGAAGTGGGATGAGATCAGAGACTGGCTGCTGGATTCCTGCAAGCCTTCCTCTAGGACATTTACTGGCTTTCCGGGTGAGAAGAAGCATTAAAAACGGGCCAAACCGCCCTCCCTGGGGCAGAGGTACACCGTGGCACCAGGGACACAAACTGTGACGACACTCATGGCAGAACCTACACTTGCCTTGGAGGATGTGGCAGCCTGATGGCTCTTGTAAAATTAAAAAACGTGCCAAGTCTCTGCCAGACTCAGGCAGGGCTGTAAGAAACAGAGCAAGCTGCAGAGATGCAGAGGCTTAAGTCGATAGCAGTGAGTGATTTTTACATAGTGCCTCCATCATCACCTAAGTGCATTGCTTCCAGCTCCCAGGGTAATAAACAAACCAATTAAAAAAAAATCAAATCATGGCATAAAATAACCCCAAAAAATCATTCTGCTGGCAAAAAAAAAAGCCAGGAGAGCTGTAGTGTGGATGGCACTGAGCCTCTCCCATAGCTCCGTTATGCACAGAGCAGTTCTCTCCTCCAATCTTGTACGGGGTGCAAAACACATTGGGGTGTGTTTCCAGTCACCCTGATGGGACCCACAGCATGAAAACAGCCAGTAATTCTGGTTCTGTTCTGCCTGCAGAAAAAGCAGTGAGGAATGGCACCGAGCAGGGTTTATCAAAGATTTAAGCTTACGACTAACAGCAAGCCTTGCCCTGCCCCATAGTCTCTCTTAAAAAACCAGCGTTTGCACAGAAGTATCCATAATGTTGCACTACCCAAAAGAGATGGCAGAGAAAAAGGGTTGGTTTATATGCTCCTGCTCATTTTTTCCTTCTCCTCCCCCTTTCTCCCAGGCTCTTCTCTTTTCCAGGATACTTCTGGCATTTCCTGAGGAGGGCCTATAACTGATGTGGGTCCATCTTCCCCCTATCACCAAGACTGCAGTGTAGCAAAAGCGCAGGGGATGAGGGCTTCCCTCTCTCCTGACCTCCTGAGGAAGGTTTTGGTGGCTCCAGGGGATGCTGCAAGGCAGGGTGAGGCTGGGCTGGAGGGTTTATGGCTTTTTCTAGCTCTGGAGGAAAGATCAGGAAGCACAGGGAGGAGGGGAATAGAGCCACCAGTAGCCAAGCAGAAGTGACAGGCAGAGGCAGGAGGTGTCCCACATGGTTATCACAGCGATCAGGAAGAAAGCTGGATGAACTCAACTCCCATGTCCCTTAAGAGAGGCACTGCAGGATACATCCACCCCAAGGAGCAGGGCTTGGTTCAGCTCCCAGGAAGACTGCACCTTTCCTAATTAATGTGCATTTCATTTACTCTGCATAATTTATTTCTTTTCAAGATACCAGCCCTGTGACAATATTCGATGTTGCAGCACTTTGGAAACAAATATAGCTACTTTGTCATTCCCATCTCAGTTTGCACACACAGAGCTTCTGTCTCGCTGCCAGCAATTACAGCAGACCTCAGCAACAACTTTTAAAAATGTCTTGTTTCTGAGCTAAAATAATCCAAATTCTCTGTCCAAAGGCATCCACGGGGCTTTTAAAATAGGCTCAGCACTTCTGCAAAGCACGGAGGAACTGCCGACCCGAGGGAGGGCTGCTCACCCCAGGGGTGCCCTGGATGTCCCCAGCTGTGGGAGCTGGGGGGTTGCACCCACCCTGCCAGGTGCTGTTCTCACACTCCTCCATGTCTTTTGCGCTCCCTGGCAGATCTGGTGCCGGGAACAGAGTACGGCATCGGGATTTCGGCCGTGATGGACAGCCAGCAGAGCGTGCCAGCCACCATGAACGCCAGGACTGGTGAGTTTGGCCCCACTGCCTTCCCCACGCACACCTGGTTCCTGTGGCTCAGATGTCCCCATGGGACAGTCTGTGCATGGGGACAAAGCTCCGCACCAACCCTCTCCCACAGAACTTGACAGCCCCCGGGACCTCGTGGTGACAGCCTCCACAGAGACGTCCATCTCACTGGCCTGGACCAAAGCCACGGGTCCCATCGACCACTACCGTGTCACCTTCACCCCTGCCTCAGGGATGGCCTCGGAAGTGACGGTGTCCCGGGACGAGTCACAGCTCACCCTCTCAGAGCTGGAGCCCGGGACAGAGTACACCATCTCCATCACTGCCGAGAGAGGACGGCAGCAGAGCCTGGAGGCCACCGTGGACGCCTTCACAGGTAAAGAAAGACAAGTTGGGATGGGGCCAAGGCCACGGACCACTACCCTATGTTGTCACCTCTCCCAGCACCAAAACCCTTGAGTGGTAATGGGGACGAGAGCTGGGGCCAGTGTGTCCACATGGAAGCAGATCTGTTGACCTCAAAAGGAGGATAGTCCCACCAATGTGGTAGCACAGTCCCCTTGGCCAGCAGCACTGAGCACACTCGCCTGGCTGAAGGCTCCCGAAAGGACAAGGCAGGACTGGGGGAACAGACAGCCCATGCTATCCTCCGTTGTCAGGGTGGTCTCTGTGTCCAAAAGAAGGAGAAATGAAGCCTTGAGGGACCTCACAAGGTTCTCTCACTGAAAAGGCTGCAGTCGTGAAGTGCAGACAACACATACCATCTGCAGTAGGACAGCTCCATCACCTACCATATGGGGCTGGGATGGAGGCTGTTTGCAGGCAGGGCTGAGGAAAGCACCATTTTCCCCCTCCTGGTTCTGCCTATTGGTGCCAGCACAGCTTCAAATCAATGGAGGGCCCAGAGCTCCAGCTTTGCCACCTCTCTTGGGTATTTCCCAGACAAGCACTGGGAATAACGTGGAAGCCAGGATCTGCAGACAGTTGGAGTTGCACCTCTCCTCTCCACATTCCAGGTGTTCGGCCCATCACACAGCTCCACTTCTCCCAGCTGACGTCCTCCAGTGTCAACGTCACATGGAGTGATCCATCCCCCCCCGCAGACCGCCTCATCCTCACCTACAGCCCTCGGGACGCGGAGGAGGCGCAGCAGGTCTCCCTGGACGGCACCCGCCGGCACGCCAGCCTGACGGGCCTGCAGCCCTCCACCGAGTACCTGGTGTCCCTGGTGGCCGTGCACGGCGCCGTCAGCTCCGAGCCTGTCGTGGGCTCCATCACCACAGGTACCGCAGGACATCCCCCACCAGGCACGGGATCCCACCGGGAGGGCAGGCAGGGGGACAGGGAATAGGACCTGCCTCCCACAGCTTTGCTTTGTGCTTCATCTCCCCAGGGATCGACGCACCGAAGGACCTCAGGGTGGGCAATGTCACCCAGGAGTCCATGATGGTCTACTGGAGCCCTCCCATCGCTGCCTTCGACCACTACAGAATATCCTACCGTGCTGCTGAAGGTAAGGGATCAGACCTGAGCTCCCAGCTGCCAACCCTCCCTCCATCTGCTGACACAAACAAGCCACCAGGTCGTCCTCATCCCAGACAGCATCCCATGCCCTGGTGAAAGCTACCAATAACTGGGATGGAACAAAAGGCTACAGGGACAGAGGATGGGGTGTGAGGGATGGGGATGAGAAGGGACAACTGCAGCCAAGGGCCAGCTTGGCACAGAAGGGCACAGGGAGCAACCCCCTGCAGTGTGTGGTCCACAGGGATGGTTAATTCAGGGCTCAATCCTGAAATCCCACCTCCCTCATCTGCTTCCACTATCTCATCTTCCTTGGCCCTCGTTTTGCCTTTGATGCTAAAAAGGCCAGGCCAGCAGAGTGATGAACACCTGCAGGCACGAAACCCAGTTACCTCCAGTACCTTGTGGCACTGCCCTGCCCTCCCAAGCACCTCCTGTGCCCCAGGGATGGGGCCAGCCGTGCTGCCAAAGCTCTTGGCTCCATCCCTGCAGGGAGGACAGACAGCACCGCCCTCCCCAAGGATGTCACCGAGCACGCCCTGTACCACCTGGAGCCCGCCACCAAGTACGAGATCGGGGTGAAGAGCGTGCGGGGCCGGGAGGAGAGCGAGCTGGCCTCCATCACCGCCTACACAGGTGGGCAGGGGCTCCTGGTGGGCAGGGAGCAACCAAATAGGGACAGCTCCAGTCCCATCCGGGGCTGGCAATCCCTGCTTGCTTTAGTAATCAGGTGACTGAGAGCAAGCTGGACCTCATGCCAGCCTGATGCATCATCCTTATCGGGAT
Organism: Pseudotriccus pelzelni; assembly: GCA_035584735.1. Taxonomy (NCBI): domain Eukaryota; kingdom Metazoa; phylum Chordata; class Aves; order Passeriformes; family Tyrannidae; genus Pseudotriccus; species Pseudotriccus pelzelni. Next base: position 26,804,053 of record JAWMRA010000005.1, on the reverse strand, counting down.
GATAAGCAAGGCTCACAAGGGCCCAGTGTGGGCTTTTGAAATACGTCTCGGCAAAGCTTTTCCAGAATATTCGTGGGTAGTCATGGGGGGAAGTGATAAAGCTGTATACCAGGCACAGGGAAGCCAGAAACACGATGTTGGGCAGCCATGACAAGCTTTCCTAAAGGGAGTGCAGATTTCCAGAAATAATCCCTGGGGAAGCCTGGCACAAACAGCATCTGCTGCAAGAATAAAACCCTTTGCTATCCACAGACTCCTCAAAACTAAAGAAAACCTCTAACAGCCCAGGCTAGGCATCAGGAAAACAGAGGAGGAGCAGCCCAGGTAGCGGAGTAGCACAAGCTATGACATCTCTGCTCTCCAGCCTAGGCAGCAGTAACTCCTCTGCAGGCCCATGTGCCTGGGCAGCAGGGCAAGACCACAAGCAATGGGCCACAAGAAGCCCTTGCAGTTCACAGCCCAGTCTCTGAATGCCACTGACTTTCTAAATGTCTCCCCCTCGCAGCCATGGATGTCCCCTTGGGGGTCACAGCCACCAACATCACCCCCACTGAGGCGCTGCTGCAGTGGAACCCGCCGCTGTCGGAGGTGGAGAGCTACGTCCTCGTCCTCACCCGCCGGGCAGGTACACTGGGGCTCTGTTTCAGTTCACCTCCAGCTCTCCCCCATCCCAAAGCCCAGGGCTCAGCATGTGCCCTTCACGGAGGGAGTAGGGAAGCAGCCCTTCCTCTGGGTCATATAGGGACAGTGGGAGAAATAAGACCATCCTTCAGACTGAACACCAGCACTGCAGCTCAGCTGCTGCACTGCAGCCTACGGTGTTTCAGCATTAGAAGTGCCTTTGTTCATGAGGTCATACCCAGAGACACACTTTGGAGAACGACGTGGAACTTTTACCTAAACCCACCCCTTTTGGCTTACAGTTGCAGGAGAAACAATTCTCGTGGATGGAGACAGCCAGGAGTACCAGCTGACCAACCTGCTGCCCAGTACCACTTACATGGTCTCTATGTACGCCACCAGCGGGCCCCTCACCAGCCAGACCATCAGCACCAACTTCACAACTCGTACGTACAGTCACCTCCCCACCTGCCACCCTTAGCCGTGCACCCACCCCAGGACAAACAGCCAGCCAGGCTGAGCCAAAGCCCTTCTCACATACTGTGGGCACAGAAGTAGCCATGTGCCAAAAGGACACCCAAATACTAGTGCTGGGCACAACACAAGAACAGAGTTTTAATCAACAAGCATCTACCATCATTTTCACTTTTTCAACACCAATCAACTCCTTTTTATCTTTTATTTCCCTTAGATGTGATTTCCTGAGAATACCCTTGACCAGTTTTTTTTCTAGCCCCAGGCCATAGTCCACCAGAGCTCTACAGCCCATTTTGATCACAAGCAGCTTGACATGAACTTCAGAGCTGTTACCCTTGAGGTGGCAGACAGGCAGAGGAGGACTTCTAGAGGGTTTGCAGAGCACTGTTCAAGGCTTGGGATTGGTTATGAGGTCTTGAAACTTTGGGCTGTAGCTCAGTGTTGCAAGGTTGAATCCCAGTGTACTGAGTTGGGAAATGGGACTGGGGTGTTTGCGTGTGAGAACTTTCCCCTCCCTGGGGTCCCTTTCCATTCTTGCAGTCTTGGATCCTCCAACAAACCTGACTGCCAGCGAAGTCACCCGACGGAGCGCCCTGCTCTCCTGGGTTCCTCCCGTGGGAGAGATCGAGAACTACATCATGACCTACAGATCCCCTGATGGCAGCCGGAAGGTGAGTGAGTCCTCACAAAGAAACAGCCTCATTAAGTCAGGGAAAAACAAGGCTATGGAGAAACGAGCAGGAGAAACCCAACAAAGCAAAACAACGATGCTCACCGGCCCAGGGAGACCAGAAGAGCAGGCACTACTTTCTGCATAAGCAGATACTTTAGATAAATAATTGGAAAAAGCAAGAAGAGATTGCCTAAGGCAAAATGTTTATACACACCTGCTGGTCTGAGCGTAGAGGGGATATCTGGAAAGTCTGGAGGAATGGGGGAAATTCACAGCTTGTGAAACACAAGCAAGCTGAGGCAGGAGAAAATTATCCTGCAAACAGAGATGCTAAAAATGACATTTGCCCTTCCTGTGAAAAGGAAGACAGGCACAGACAGCTAATTAATCCCGCAATACAATATATTTGATTATTTAATGAGTGTGTCCACATCTGCCTGTCTAGAGAACTGCTACAAATGCTATCAGAAATACGTCACAGTCACCAGTCTCGCTTTCTTTGCTGGTGTGACTGGCTCACAGCAGCCAGGGGACAGTGCAGAAGGGGTTCAATAACGTTGCGTGGCACTGGCCAACAACCAGAAAAATAACGGGACAGGAATCGACGGAGTCAAAACTGGCTGGTTTTGCCCCGTACTGAGGGCACGCACATCCCAACAGAGTCGGTAAACAGAGCACACAGACTGCAAACACTTAAATTGCCTGTGTCCAAACCATCTTGCTTTTTCCCACCCAAATCATCCCAAAATGTTGACTGTCTTCATTGCCCTCATTGGCTCAGTCCAGGGGCGTAAGCAGCCATGCAATGCTCCTCGGCCAGGCACCGAGGGCTGCAGTAGTTTGTGGCTTCCCTTCCCTCCTCGCTTGCTCTTTAGGCTCCCCACCGCTTTTCTCATCTGTTGCTCTTGGTGTCTGCCTCCTTCTGGGACCCATGTACAGGAGCTGATTGTGGATGCCGAGGACACGTGGATCCGCCTGGAGGGGCTGTCGGAGACCACGGAGTACACCGTGCGCCTGCAAGCTGCCCAAAACGCCGTGCGGAGCGGCGTCATCTCCACCACCTTCACCACAGGTGAGGACTCGATCCACACCCACTCAGGAAGGGGGAAGTGAGCTCTGTACCCTGCTGGTAGGCATTGACTGCTTTTATGGGCTTTCCCTCCTCAGGCAGCACCGCATGGCAATCCCCAGAGAGGTACATATAGTGCCATGCCCCACAGTGCTGCTTTGCTACAAAACGCTAATGGCTGAAGGATCTGTAAAACAAACACAAGCCCCAATCCATTTACCAGGCTCTTTGCCTTGTCCTTGCCCCTCCTCAAATGCATAAGGCAACATCGCATATCCACAGGTGTGCTCCTGCAGTGAATAGAGCAGCTGGGTCTCTCCACACTGCAGACATGATCCAATCACTCACAAATAGCAAAGAACCACAGAATAGTTTGGGTTGGAAGGGATCTTTAAACGTCACCGTGTCCAACACCCCTGCAATAAGCAGGGACATCTTCAACTTGATCAGGTTGCTCAGAGCCCTGTCCAGCTTGACCTTGAAAGTTTCCAGGGATGGAGGATCCCTGGAAACATCAAACAGGTACATCTCCAGCACCACCAGTGGGGTCACAGACAGCAGAGCCAGCACTTTATCTAATCCACTGACTACCTAATTGCATTATTCCTCCCCACCCTAATTCTAGAGAATTCACAATCCACTAAGGCAATGGGAATGGTTTGCTCTCCAAATCAAAGACATACACAGTCACCACAGCCCTCACACACAGAATACTTATACTGGCAAGAATGAAGCTTACAAAGAAAGTCACCATCACTCCCACCCGCTGCAACCATTCACTTTAGAAACAGTGCAAAGCAAATGTCCCTCACCCTCTTTGCAAAGCCTGGCTAGGCCAGGACACTTACAGACAGAGCACATCTTGTTCAGGGCTGAATCCAATCCCGTTTCTCCTGGGCTTCAAAAGCACTAAGAAGCCTATACATGACATCCACCAAAATTCCTCTGATCTGCACTGCCAGTTGAATTAGGAGAGTTTTCTTTGAATCAGCTGTGGATACACTTTCCCATCTCAGTTACACGCAAAAGTCCCTTCACCTGCTTTTAAGAGATAATAGCAACTACTTACACCAACAAAAGAAGAAAAGACTCTGCTCTAATGCGTCTGTTGAACAGGCTTTCCTGTTATTGTTGCCTCTTTACATGAGCACATAAGGCCAGTGCAATTCAGGCAGGTGATGGACATATGCATCTAATCTTTGAGGCTGTTTGGGAGTCAGGGATGAAGCCGTACAGAGGTCACTTCTCAGCTGGGATAAAGCAGCAGAAACCCAATCACAGCAGGCAAGGAGAGCACCTTTTCCATCAAACACAAATGTCAGACCTCGGCAGCATTACAGTCACCATTGCCAGCTGATGTACCACCCAACACAGGTTTAATTTGCTTTTAAGGTGAAGATAAGCATCAGCAAGAGACCAGCTTCTCCCACTTACCCCAATATCGATGAGACAGAAGCACCCAGGAACTATCACCAGGGCAATGCAATCCATGGACACATCCCTGAGTGAAGCATCAGGATCTGGGATTCAATTTACTCTGGCAACGCATCAGGACACTTTGCTGAGAACAAGGACTTGTCTTCAGGAAGAAACAACCCCCCCCCCGCCCCCAAAAAAAAAAAAAAAAAGAAGGAACACCCAGGCTTAATTTAAATTGTTTTGCTTCCTTCTGCTTACAGTACACATCCCGGGGTTCTTCTATTCCCTCTGACATATTAATAGCTCGGCCTCTTTTGTTTCATGTTTGCATAAGGTTCTTGGGGAATTGTACACAGATGAGACAAAAGGAAGAAACAGATACAGTATTTATAATTTATAGTGGTTTGAAATGTCTTTCAAGGTCTCCTTGGCTCTTAAAGATATGAATATAAATTAAGAAACAAGCAATCTCCACAGAGCTCAGGGGAGCCCAAACTCGTTGTCTTTGAAGATGTTTTCATTGTTGGATACTATAAAATGTAAACAACATCCCACCAGACACTGCGCTACGGACCATGGAGACGGAAAAAAATAAGGGATCTTCAACATTTGGACAAAGCAATGACCTCCAAGTCTTCAGGTCACAAGGAGGGAGGAATACACCCAAGTGGGAAGCAACAGACAAGGATTGTACCTTGGTCCTATGGGGCACCACACAGCTGTGATGGACACACACAGCACTGAAGATCTGAAGGCCCTTCACACCTTGTCACTGTGTGACTGAGGCATCCTTGAAAGCCACATCCACATTTCCAGCTCTGCACTTACTTACTCCATCGTCCAAATGCAACAACAGCAAAGAAAAATATGTGTTTCCCTCTTTTGCATCAAATAAGAAAAGGTTGTGCCCAGAGCTGAGGTTCCAATACCAAGGGGTTGCATAATTGAGACTGTCCTAAACTCTGGCCCTCAGATGAGACGATTCCTCATTAGAGGACACCTGTAGCACAGTCACACTGCCCGTGCTGCCTGTCTCTAGCATCTCACACAGCCTAATTCCTGCCCAGCTTGCAAGTGAAAATTAGCTGAGCATAAATCCACCACCATTTCCAAGGGCACGGAGAATCAGGAGAATCCCCTTGGAATGAGTAAAGTCATAAAATTTGATTGGAGCTGGCAATCCTGAGAGGAGAACAGGTTTTGGTATTTTCACAGCTGTCTAAATATGCTGGTGACAGTTTAAACCCCAGGGTTTCAGACATGGTGCACAAAGACGGTCCAAGAAGTGACATCCCTCATCATTCATAGTGACGTTACCATGCACCTCTCCAATACGGGACATATGGGAGATAATTCATTTATGCACACATTTTTTTCCATTAAGTCCTCTCATGTTGATGGCAGATGTAAAGTCCCACTGCCTCACCGAATTACTCGGGACACAGCAGCCAAGTTAGGCTTCACCTGGATCACAACCAGTGAGGCCTGAGGCATGGGGAAAAGGCATCTCTTTGCTTAAATTTTGCCTTTTTTTCCCTTTCTAATTTCGCAGGAGGGCGTGTGTTTGCAAACCCCCAGGACTGTGCCCAGCACCTGATGAACGGGGACACCCTGAGCGGCGTCTACACCATCTCCATCAACGGGGACCTGAGCCAGAGGGTGCCGGTGTTCTGCGACATGACCACCGACGGGGGCGGCTGGATTGTGAGTAGCTGTGGGATTGTCCTGCATGTTGTCCCCATCACAGAGCAACCAAGCCTCATCCTGCCAGCAGAGCCAAGCCCCACGCTGCGCGGGAACGACAGCAGGCTTCATATCGCACGCTTCATTTCCCACGCCACGGGGAATGGCCCACGCTCCGGTAATAATAGTTACACTTGGAGAAATGCCCTTTGATTTATTTGACATGTTCGCAGTGCTTCTGGAAAGCAAAATCTGTGAGTGAAGCTGATTTATTGTTCTAGAAATGAAATTAATGGCCGGTAGCTTTCACGGGGAATGATTCACGCTGCCTGCAGTAGGAGGGTGTCAGGCATCACCTCGACTGAGTCTGCACAGGAGCACTTTAGAAACAAATGCCTCTTTGGCTTTTCAATTGCACAAACACTGCTTGTCTTGACGTAGATGGACTGACAGCATAAGTAAATAATGCCATGGTGCTTTGATCTTATTCATGTCAAACACTTACTTACACACATTACACAAAACCCTGCTAGATGTATAGTCAAAACCAAAAAAAAAAAAAAAACGGGCTTCCTCAAATGCTGATTTCTAGCCAGTACATTTCCCTCCATCTCACTGCGCTTCAGAGCATCCCCTTGGATATCACAGAAATAGCCAGCTGAAAGCAGAACCCTGTGCTAGAAAAGCAGAGGCACCGTGTGCTGGGTAGAGCAGAAAGCTCAAAGGCCAATTCCTTCCTGTTCTCACATCGATTTGCCTCAGACATTACCTAACACCTCTTTTGTTTCTCCATCTGCACATGAATTAATTGCATGGCTGCAATTAACACTAATTGGATGGGCATTGCAATTTTCTCCCCTAAAAGGCACAACGGAATGACAAAGTATTACCTTTATTTTGTGTGTCCGAAGGCCAGCCAAGACATTCCTCATCTCCGTCACACTGATCTCTCCTCCTGGTCTTCCTCCACCTCAGGTCTTCCAGCGGCGGCAGAACGGGCTGACCGACTTCTTCCGGAAATGGGCAGATTACCGGGTTGGCTTTGGAAACTTGGAGGACGAGTTCTGGCTGGGTATGACCTTCACTGGTTGTCTCTCATCGAGGTGTCAGGCCCAAGCTCCCTGTGCACTGTGCTGCTCACCCGTGCCAGCTGCTGGCTCCTTGCCTTTCACCACATTCCTCTATGCTCTCCCTCAGACAGTTTTCCTTCTGTTCATTCCCTGCCCTTCACATTAGAAGACACTCATGGATACGTCACATAAAAGCACATGGTAAGGTCAGCAGCTCCCTAACTTGCTCATCCTAGAAGAGGAGTACACTGGGACTTATCATGGACTGAACCCCATCAACCCATGACTACAGGTTGCATTGGTGGCATCTACAGCTCATGGCCTTGGCCAGCAAGCCAGTTTTCCAAAAAAAGTAGGAAAAGAGGGAGTGGGAGACCCAGCACAGTTCTGAAATTGAGTGTGCTCCCCCAAAACCTGAACAGGAGCCAAGGCCAGCCCTGCAGCGTAAACACACTCTGGCTTGTACAGGAGCTTAACAGCAGCATAAGAAGCACCAGGGCTCCACAGCTGAAGGTTCCCAGCTCCAGTAGCAGGGAGAAAGCTAAACTTGGACCTTGAACTCATGTCTCCTAGGCACAGAGAGGTGAAACTTGAGTGAGGACAGAGAGCTCAGGCCCCAGCAGTGCCAGGAGGGACACAGACTCACCAGAAGTGCTGCTGCTCTTCGATTCCTCTCCTCGCTCTCATTTCCCACAGCTGTTTTATTTGCCTAGAGCTTTCCTTGTTTGCTCACGGAGCGGATCCAGGCACTGGGTCTCACCAGGTGTTTCACTGTTTGCCTCGACAGGCTTGGACAACATCCACAAGATCACGTCCCAGGGGCGCTATGAGCTGCGCATCGACATGAGGGACGGTCAGGAAGCGGCCTACGCCTACTACGACAAGTTCTCCATCGGCGACTCCCGCAGCCTGTACAAGCTGCGAATCGGGGACTACAATGGCACTTCAGGTACAGCCTCACGGCTGGCAAGGATCTGGGGAAACCCCGGGGCCCGTGGGTCTGAGGCTGTAAAGGAGATCCCAGCAGCAAAGCTGACCTGTTTAGAGCAGCAAGACACAAACCCATAGTCCTTTCTGCCTTCCCGAGGTCCATCATGTAAACCAGGCTGATACATCCCACTGAGTACACAGGGAATTTTCCATTGGGGATTAGATATTTAATATCAGAGACACTGCTGTTCAAATAACCAGGTCAGTCATCAGAGGTGTCATCCCACTTGGCAGTAACGGCAGCTGGCTATTGATGCCATGCTGGAGGGTGTATTTATTGCCTTTCCACAGCCATGGAAAAATCTGAAAGCTTCTGCGTCATTTCCTCACGTAGAGGCCAAACACTGGCCAGTTTTGCAAGGACACTGGCAAACCTGCTTGCTTGGTTGATGCAGGAGAGTTGGGTTTTACCTACCAAAAAACAGTGGGTGATGGAGGAAGAGCACGGGGGGGTTTCTTCCCCAAGAAGGGGGAAAGGGGAACAACTGCAGCCCTTTAAGGTGGGATAGAATGCCCAGCACAAGCCTCCATGAGAAAACTTCACCACCATGTACTTAGCAAGGAATCCCACATCACATCTCAGACGTAGGAATTTTCCTATTCAATACCTGGTAGTAACCACTGGAAAAGAAGCAGCAGAAAACTTTCAGGCCACCAAGGAGTGTATTAAGAACGTCTCCTCTAAGTACATCACCCAATTGCAATAATGCCCATATTTCACTTTGGCTTTTCTTTCACCCAAAAGCAGCTCTCTAGTGCCTTAGCCAGGAGGTGAGATGAGATTGCTGTGTTTGGTGGAATAAGACATCACACACCTTCCCAAATCTTCTTCCCCTTATCCAAAGGGGGAAAAGGTGGCCAAGAAGCTTGGTGCAAGACATAAATGCTGGATCTCCTTTGGGAGAAAAAAAACTCCCCTTGGCTACCAGGAGGGAAAGAGGCTGAAAGCATCCTGAAGTTAAATAGCAGAGCCAAGCCTCAGGAAATCACAGATGCTAAAATCTGGAATTGAATTAATTTCTGGAACACTCAAATTCAGATCCAAACCCATATAAGCAGTTTATCTGACAAAGACAAGCAGCCTCTGATATTTGCTGTGGTCTGCACTGATCCTAAACAGACAGCAGAGGACCTCAGATGAACCAGTTGTGAGCAATTCCAGTTAATGTTATTCCCTGACTGTCAGCTGCTTGAGCCATTGATGGGCAGGCTACCACATAACCAGAATATCCTAATTTCCTTGTGAAAAGGCCAGGTCACTCAGAATCCATCCCCTTCAACGGCCACTCTTTCCACAGGGGACTCTCTCACCTATCACCAGGGCCGCCCCTTCTCCACCAAGGACAGGGACAACGACGTGGCCGTGACCAACTGTGCCATGTCCTACAAAGGGGCCTGGTGGTACAAGAACTGCCACCGCACCAACCTCAACGGCAAGTACGGAGAGTCCCGGCACAGCCAGGTAAGGGCAGGGCTGCCGTGAAACCCTCTGGCATTTCTTCTAGGGGCACAAGGCAGCAAGCCTAGGCCAGGGCTGGGGCTGTGTGGTCACTGCACTGGGGGCAGGGGCAGTGCTGGGGTGACCCCACACCAGCTGGAGCAAAGGGAGCTGATGCTTCGTGCCTCAGAGTGGCTGCCATGGTCATTTGCTGTGGCATCTTGTGTTGCCTTCAGAAAATATACCTACATGATATTTGATCAGGAGCCTTTGGGCAGTGAGGAAAAAAACACAATCAGGCCATAGCAGCAGGAGAGTTTCTTGCTCCTGCTGTAGCAAGTTCTACCTTCTGGCTTCTCTACAGCAGTCAACCTTATTTCCTTCCTCTCCTACTCTAGTTTCTTCTTAGGATCTTTACCCTCTGCTTTCTCTCCCTCCTGCCAGGGAATTAACTGGTACCATTGGAAAGGCCACGAGTTCTCCATCCCCTTTGTGGAAATGAAGATGCGACCTTACAACCACCGTAACATCTCCGGGAGGAAGCGACGGTCCCTACAGCTCTGAGCCAGCTGAACCCCCTCCTGCCTCCCACCACCTGACCTTTTCTGTCATTTGTTTGTATTTTATAATATGAAAAGGGAAAAAAAAAAATTACTACTCGTCTGAGATAGCAACCTGCCCCTCACAAATGCTGGAGGGAACCACGGCACGAGGAAAGGCCGTGGGAAAGGGAAGACCTCATTGCTTTGCATCTGTCCCAGAGAAATACCAAATTTCCAGTCTCCCTAACCCAATACTCTGACCCTTAACATGAGAAGAAAGAGAAAGAGACAGATTTTTTGATATTTTTTTAAAAGACGTAGAAATCCCCAGCAAACCCTGTTAGAATGTTTGTCATAGGGCTCGTGGCAGGAACCTTCCCCACAGGGACCTTGGTGCAGCCGTTTCCACCCCAGTCATGGCCAGGGGTGCCCATCCTCTCCCTGCCTTGTGTCCCCTCCTGGCAGGGAGATCCCAGGCTCCGTGCCATCCTGTAGACACAACTCTCACAGCAGGCAGAGGCCCATCTCTCCCCCGTGGGCAGTCTCTGAACACATGGAGACCAAGCGAGGATGAGCAAACACAAGGCTCATCCCATCCCCAGTTTTCACAGATCCCACCCAGAGGGCTTGGCAAATATCTGCATATGTAGGCAAACTCCAGAGGGTCCACAGCCCGTGTGTTGGTCCCACCACAGCCAAAGTCATCCTTGTGGGCGTGGGGTGTAGGGGAACAAGAGCTGCTCCACCAGCCCCAACGTGCATTATCCACTCCTCTGAGCTGAATTCATCCCGCTCCAGGTGCACAACGGCCTGGGTTATGCTGAGCTTGAGGCAGAAGAAAGGATGCAAATTAGAAGACTTGGGAGAAAAATCATTGCTTGTGGCCCTGAAGCCTAGGGCCCATTTCTTCTGCTGTTTCTACATTTCTGCCGTGCTCTCTCACCAAGGTCATTGGTCCCAAACCAAAGGGTCTCAGAGAAGGAGCAGCAACCAAAAGATGCCACACAATCACAGCCCAGGCTGAAGCCAACAGCTGTCACAGCCCAGGTGCTCCTGTTCGTGGACCTCCACGCACACAGGGAATGATGACAACGCAGCCAAGGGAAGAGGAGTGCAAGCTGAGGAATTCACATTCCCTTCCTTTTCCTATAGCATCCCTCTTCTATGCCACCAGAAGAGGGACACAAATCTCAGTGCCTTGGTATCACCATCTCTCTAACAGGGAATCAACTGTTTCCCCTCCTGGAAGAAAGGCTCAGTCCATTCAGATTTTGGAGCACTTCAAGGCCCTCGGAAGAATTGATGAGTTCGCTCTTCCCATCCTTAACTTCTCCCATCTCAAGGAAGATGGGTCCTTCGGATAGCTGTGCTCAGTTATCACTGACACCATCTCCACAGAGCCCAAATGGCCACCACACTCGAGTCACCCCTCTGCCGAGGGCTCTGATCAATGCTGGGCATTGTCACTGGCCTGGTCTCGGAGAAGGGACGCGTCCCCCTGTCCAAGGACAATGCAGCTGATCGCTGGGTTCGCAGCCGAGGCAGCATTACAAATGCTGAACACTGCGTTTGCTTTTTATCGCACTGAAGCTGCTTTGTCTCAAAAACATCTTCCAGATGGCAACATAAAGGCATCTTTGCAGTAGCTTATAATTCAGGCCAGTGTCTCTTTCATGGCCACGCTCCTGGATGTTCTGACGTTACTGAAGAAGGGCATTAAGTGGGGAATGCAGCCTCCTCGCCCGTGCCACGTACTGGCACACCGAATCACAGCTAAGGGCAAGACTGGATACAGGGTCCAGCCCTTCACGTGGCCAGCTTACAGGCTGCAGTCTGACCTGGAGACAGGATGCTGTAGCTCAGCAACATCTCATATGTAAATGAGGCATCTCTTCTTACTTCCCATCAGCATCGAATCAGGCAACAAGTGAACCAGTTGATGAACAGGTCAGTCAGAGGCTGCAGATGATGGGATCTCTTGCAGGCCATGGCCAGTGTCACAGATGACAGCATGTCACACATCCTGAGCACCCAGCACCCACCCGAGAGCCAACAAAATGCAGCAGATGGAACAAATCAAAAACTAAGAAGCCTCTTAGTAGACTAGCAGAGCAATTTTTCCCAACAACATCAAGAATTTATAGGCAAGAAGTGTCCTAAGAAAAGCTGTACGGTGCAGTGGATGTCATTCGTCACCTGGTTCAGATGGTGCTGTTTACTTACCTACCCAGGTGAAAGGAAGAGACATCAGTGGAAACATTGGAACTCATCATTCATAACCAAGCTGAAGGCAAGAAACCTCTCTTCTCAAAAGTATGACTCAAACAGAAAATCAAAGCATGGCAAGCTTTTCCAGAAGGTTCAAAAGGAGATCCTCAAAAAGGCTGACTATTCTCTACACAGGTTTACTGACATATATCTCTCCCTCCTTCCTTGTGCTTGTCATCCCTTTTACAAGTCCTGTAACCAGGATGAGTTGGCCCAGTTGACCCAACTCCATAGCTGAGTATGAAGGACACTCTTGGAGACAATATCCAACCTTCCAATGCCAATGCCATTATATGTAAGTGCTGGTCCCTGACCTTACACATGATTCCAGGGTGTTGTCTTTCCCTCATCTTGGTGAAATCTAAAATCTTGCTAAAATCTTTTAAAGGAAAGACTTCTACAGGTCATGGCTGTCCCCTGGTGATAACCCCACCCAAGCCCAGGCACACAGTCAGCAACAACGACCCGGTCATTTGGGCCACTGTCCCTTGTTCACATTGTTCACAAACAAGATACAGTTTTCCAGAATTTCTTTTTTCATCACTACCTGATGAATTTTTTTTTTTTTTTGACAAAGCTCCTGACAGCAGTTTCAAGCAGATTTGTGCTTAGTGTTGATGCTGCAGAACGGCAGGTGATTAAGTACAGTTTCTCTTCACCCTCCATCACTCTTTCTCTGAATTTATTCTCCAACCAGACAAGTCTGGCCCTGAAATTCCCAGAAACCAAGCCTGGATCCTGGGCAGTGCTCATCTTGAGAGACCTTGACTCCAGCACGTGAACCATCACCGGGCTCTGATGGCTCTGCTGTGCCATCCTGGGCTCGGGTGGCCCAGGCTTGTCCCAGAGCCCAAAAAGGAACCCGAAGCTGCCACCCAAACCACTCAATCCACTGCGAGGTGCCACCTCACACAACAGGAGGCAAGAAGAAGCACATCGGGTCCTCCACACAGCAGAACACCACATGCACCCAGGACCCTCTCAGCTCTTATTTCTAACCCCAAAATCCTGTAAACAAACACCAAGGGACTTTCTCATCTCTTGCCCAGTTTTCATTTCCCTCTGTTTCCCTCCTCCAAGCCCACCCTCCCAACGCACACTGCACTAAAACATAACCAAAGAAAGAAAGAAATGTCCTGAAAGGAAAAGCTGGTTATAGCAAAGTGATCCTTGAGACAGCAATTTATAAACTTATAATTTTGAGGAGAGAGGCCAAGCTTTCCCCAAGGGTAGCTGGGTTTTGGCAGGAGGATTCTGGAACAGTATCCACACAAAGGTTAGGGAGAAGCCTTTTCTTCTATTTCTTATCCTTTGCAGTACTTTACCATGGGATCTCAAAGCATAGTACCAGATTAAATGCACCCTTGCCCCAACCTCTTCCCTCCTTCCCAAAGTGATGCTTACCCAGGTGAAGTGCCAGGGTGTGGAAATCACAGCTCATGCCACCTTCATCCCCAGTGGTGAGGCAGATGAGGGCTCAGCCAATGGTGTCCCCGTGCCCATAACAGGCTCAGAGTGACCTGTCAAAATACAACAGGAGCCAAAATACCTGCCTGGTGCAACACCACACCAGCACATGCCTTCATCCCAACCCAGAGCTGCCCTCCTGGTATATATCCTCACCATCACACCTTGGGGTGACCACACACCCCCTGCCCTGTACCCCCCAGAACCACCCACAAGTTTTGACTTTACCAGACACTGCCAGCAAAGAGCTCTCACTCCCAAAAAAAACTTTAATTCATGCTTACACCCACTAACAAAGGGCTCTGTGCCAGGGCCAAGAAGCAGCCCAGCCCTGTTTCTGCAAACCAAGCACCCTGGGATGGCCATTAAATCCAACAGAGCCCCTTGGGGACCACCAGCACCTTCCAGGGTCACCTTCCCCCTTCCTTAAACCCTGATGGTGGCGGCAGCTCCTTGCCCCTTCCAGAGGGGAGGTTTGGGGTAAGGGGAAGGGAAAGGCCCTTCCCTGGGGAGATCCTGATGCCCAGACCCACCTCAGCACCCTGCCTGCAGCTCTCCAGATGTCAGTGGCTTCTCAGAAAGAGGGTGACACAGAGACCTAAGCAAACAAACAAGCAGTTCCCTGTGTTAGCCTGGAAACGCATTTAATACGTTTAAAAAAAAATATTTAAAACCATAAATACGGAGGGAGAATGGAGGCAACGAAATGCCTTGGACAGGTTCTGATGAACTCAAACACAAAACAATGCAACCAAATGAGGGGGAAGAGGAAAGCAAAGAAGTGCATAAATAAAATAAATAATATAAAAAAATAATATATTAAACAACCCTCCCCACCCTGTAATGAGAACGTAGCTCGGAGAATGGGATCGACGCTTGTTAACCATTGTTAACTAGTATTTTTAGTCCTGACCGCTCTTAGGCTATGTATAGTTCCTTTTTTTAATGCATTTTCTATACATTAATAAAAGATACTGAAGGAGTGAGCTGCGTGCCTGTCTGGGAGTGGGGTGGGAACAGGGCCCTGGTACATCCAAGCCCAGCAACACCAGAGCCCCGACGTCATGCCAAGAGAGGACATGCATGTCCTGTCCCTAATCCTTGGTTATCCCATGGTAAAAGGAGTGTGGGGGGCTTGTTAGCACAGATTCCCCTTCGAATCTGGAGGAACAGAGCAGCTGAGAGACCAAGCACATGCAGTGGGATTAAAAAAACAGAGGAAGTTTTGGGGCAGCTCAACTTTGGCATCTCCATCCTTGGAGATACTCAAGACCAGGCTGGAGAAAGTCCTGAGCAACCCCACCCAACCCCAGGGCTGTCTTGGGCAGAAGGCAAGACCAGAGGCTCTCAAGTCCCCCCTGCCCCAACTATCCTGTTAAAATAAACAGCAATGAAGTGACCACGAAGTCAGGTCAGTGCAGCCAATCCGTTAACCCCAGGAAGGCAGGGAGCTGCACTTTGGCCTCAGCCCAGCACGAGATGTTTTGGTAATAATTTTAGCTGTTCCCATGAGCTAGAGAGGCTCTTGGCTCTGCAGTTTCCAGCCAGAGAAAGCAAAGCCGTGGTATGAATGCTCGGGAGCAGAGAGAAGCAACCCTGAAATCTTCAGTCAAAGCCATTCTCCCAGTTTAAACAGCAATCCATTCCCAACGTGATGGAAACCCCACCAAAAAAACAGATTGGAGGGCTAGTTCCAGAGGAACATGATCCCAGTGGAAAGCAAAAAAAAAGAAAAAACAAACAAAACCCCAAAGCTGATTAGCAAAACTCGCTGGGACAAGTATGAACTTCAGAAGATTTTGAAACTGTCCTCTCGTTTCACACACAGACTTTATTTAAACCTCCTCATCTTCGGTTTTTTTGTTTGACACGTAGCCAGACAGGATGAGAAAGCCTGAAAGAAGCTCTTCCGCCAGACCACTTCGATATTTTCTAAATTTAATTTCAGAGAGACAAAACAGGGGAGTTTGCTCTGCAGCAGCTTCTCAACTTCTCTTTCTCGGGCGGATTTGCGAGACGCAAGAAAGGGAAGTTGTGAGTGTGGGGATGCCCCGCTGTGGTCACGACCTCTGGTACACCCAAAGCCAAGCCTAAACCCTGATGGACTCCACTGGCCGGATTAAATGAACTTCTTTGTGTCTGAAGCGAGTCAATGCCACGAGAGACCCTTCAGGCAAGCCCAGGGTCTCTCCCCTGTGGGTGGGGCAGCTGAGAGGTGGAGATGGGTTTGGGATGGGGAGGAAAGGCTACCTGCACCAGTACCTGTCATCCCAGTCTGGCTGAGCTTGGCCAAGCAGTTGACCTCAGTGGGTTTCATTTATGGTCCCTTAGAGAAGAGCAGTACCTTACACTGTACCCCCCCATTCTGCATGGCTGGGGCCACATGAGGCCCCCAGCACCTCCATTTCCTGCAGAGCACCCAAAAAAAGCTCACCTGGAGGACACACAGTCCTCCCATTGCAATAACCAACCTCAAGAAGTGGGCACATATCACTCAGAGGTTGTTCCCAGAGAAGGCAGGTGCATGGGGAGCCACAGTGTCCCTCTGGACCATAACCCACCATAGCCCACCTCCCAAAATCACTCACAGCCCATCTCCATGTTTCAGATGGGATGTGCAGGGAATGAGGGTTGGCACAAGCCCTTTCCTAAGCACTCCAAGTTTTACTTAAGCCAGGGGGGTGTTTTGCTCCCTACAGTGACCCCCGGGGAGCTCCTGCCCTATCACAGGTGCCCTCATGGCTCTGGCCCCCTCTGCCCTTGCACAGCTCAAAGCCATACCTAGACACAGTCCTGCAGTACCACACGTGGTAGGATCTCACATTTCCAGGCTCTCCAAGGAACATGCCTTCCCAGGCACATCACACTCCTCCCCGGGCACTTCCAGCCCCACAGAGCATTGCAGCCCCCACCCCCCCATCTGCACTTTATACAGAGAAATATTTCATCACAGCCCTCTCACAAAGTCCCCTTCTTGCATGAGCGATGCTCGGGAACTTTGTTCCGCCAGCAAACATCAGGAGGGTGTACAAAGGTCCTCAGCAAGGACCTTGGGCATCCATCCCAAACCCAGAGCTCGAGCAACACATTCCCAACAACACACCCTGCAACCTCAGCCCCAAAAACCCCGAGGGAAACGCTCAACCAGGAGCATGGAACACGGCAGGAGGAGGGGCAATGCCTGCAGGAGCAAGGCTGGAGCAGGTCAATGAAGGGGCAGCCTTGTGCCACAAATTCACAGTTGCTTTATGCCCTGTGGGATGGGATTTTTATAGCACCATCTTTAACATTCTCAGATTTTAATTCCCCCTCGTAAGACTGGATGCATTTATCATGCCTTTAAAATCCTCATTCCCATTTTTATATTTTTAACTCCTGGGGCTACGAGCTTCAAAGCTTAGTTATGTAGAGTGTAAAAAACAGTTATGAATTATCTCTTTTAATCAAATCTAAATGTGGGGTTTTTAAACTTCATTGATTTGTCCCCCGACCCTGGGATGAGTAGTGCTGTGAGTAGCAGCCCACACGCTTATCCCCCTTCCCTGCACTACAGCCGACAGTTTTTCAGCTTCCAACTTGTTTCAACAAGCATAGAATCAATCCTACAGCTGGACTGGGAAGGACCTTCAAATATCATCTAGTTTCAACCCCCTGTCCATGGCAGAGACACCTTCCACTAGACCAGGCTGCTCAGAGCTACATCCAGCCTGGCCTTGGACACTTCCAGGGATGGGGCAGATGCAGCTTCTCCGGACAACCTGTGCCAGGGCCTCACCACCCTCACAGGGAGGAATTTCTTCCTCACATCCAATCCAAACCTGCCCTCTGTCAGCGTGAAGCCATTCCTGCTTGTCCTGTCATTCCAAGCCCTTATCCAAAGTCCCTCTCCAGCTCTCCTAAGAGCCCCTTTAGGCACTGGAAGGCTGCTAAAAAATCCTCACCAAATACATCATATTTGAGACAAGATGCTGGCTGTGATTAGCGACATCCTCACAGCAGCACTTCTCTCCCTCCCAGTGTTTCGGATTGCTTTCTGCTGTCAGTAGGGATGGCATGGTTTGCAGCCCTCCCACAGCAGGTTTATTCCCAGCTAATCCTCACGCTCCCAGCCAGGTAATCGCCCGGCACTGCTCCTCGGCAGGGCCCAGCAGGGCTGCTGCCTGGCAGGGCAGAGCACAGCAGGAGGTGGTGGGAACACAAACTGCCTCTCTTCACCACAGCACACGCCCTTGTCCTCACACTGTCCCCTGCATTTGGTGACATCACAGCAAAAGAGAGGGGTGAAGGAAGTAACTCTGCAAACGGTCATGACAAAAATCCTCCCTAAAAGAGGGAGAAGGAGGGGGACGAAGTGGGAAATCCTCCCTGCAGGAATTTCAGGAGCAGGCGTTAGAAGCAGGCAGCTGGGAGAGGAGCAGCAGAGGGGACTGGCAGAACCGTCCCCCTGCTGTTGGGGACAGACTCTGTCCCTCCTCCTGGTCCCACGGCCCCTTGTTGCACTCCAGGCATGCCAAAAACAGCCAACATCCACCTGTTTACTCCTTGTATCGGTTCCTCAACCTCAACCCAAGGCTGCCTCTCCTCCTCCCTGAGGGGCACTTTGCCCCTCCAAATACAGGAACCATCTCCCCCTCACAGAGGGGCAGAAAGAGGCCAAACAACCCCAGGAGAACGGTCTTTGGTGTTTTTTCCCCTCTTTCACCCACCACGATTTGCATTTCGCTCTCGGTTCCCTCCCGGGGGGTGGGAGAGGGCCCACCAAGCCCTGACACCCAGCTGCATCCTCCCCACACAGCCCCTGGTAGCAAACAAGGTGGGGAGCAGGAAGACTTTGAACTGTGAAGGGCAAAGGTCAAAGAGTGCCATTCCCAGGCAGGACCTAAGCCCCAAGGGTAGCACGGAACATCCCAGCTGCTCCAGTGCCACCAGCCAAAACCCTCATGCAGTCCTGAGCCGAGGGACATCAGCTCACCACAGATCTCTGGGAACAGCTTCCCCCATGGAAGTGGCTTATGGAGGGGAACAGATAATAAAAATAATCAAAATACTACTAATAATTTGGCAGCTGATTATAATTTCAAAGCAGGATTGGCTCTCTCTTCTTGGCTCAGCAGGGGTCTGGGGAAAGCCAGCACCAAGGGGCAGCCACTGGATCGCTCCTCAGCATCGTGGGGCTGAGCCTAAGGAAGGACTGTGCCAGAGGGGACAGCTGGCACAACTGGTTTTTCACCTAAAAATCAACCTGGGCAGATCAGATCTGACACTCATCTAACATGGGACACCCCTACGAGTGGCTGCTCCAGGAGGAGGCATGAGCCAACACTTCCCACGACTGGGCACACACGCTGGTCCTCGGGGGCACCGGGTTGTGCCCGAGCGTCACTCACTCCTCTGCCTTTGGTTCACTCCTTCCACAAAATCCAGCCCCTGGATGCTGCTGGATTTTCATTTCCATGCTGAGGAAAGGAGCACCCCCGTTCACCAATGGGTTTTTCCTCCCCTGGCCCTCACGTAGCTGATCCTTGAGCTGTTCCTGAACGGGAAGGCACCACGTCACGCTGCCGGGACTCGCCCATGCCTGGCGCTTTCCCCACCTCCTGGGGTGTCTCCTCTCCCCCTCGCCTGCCACCAGTGCTGCCCGTAGGATTTCCTCAGGAAGGAGTTCCTGAAGGCTCACACACACAAAACAATCAGCTCTAAACCAACACAAAGCCCCATCACTCTCCTCCCGAACACCAAAACAGACACGTACCCTCCTCCTGCTCACCCCCTCACAGGTCCCTGTACCCCAAATTTCTTAACACAAGCATCAAGCAGGATTTGAGGAGGCACCAGAGGACCCCACCTCGCTCCCCACCCCAGCATTCCTCTGCCCTAGGGAGGGATGATTCCACAGATCCAGACCCACTTCAGCAAGCCCAGCTGCAAAGCCTCCCAGGCAATGGGTGGGGAAGAGGCATCCCAAAAATTCACCAGTTTGGGGGCATTTCCCCTAAGAACAGCATTTCTCCACATCACTCCTTACATGAGACCCAGCCCCAACACCTAAGGGCAGCCCCAAACCAGCCCAAGGTGGGACTGGGACATCCGAGCCCAACCCACCCCCAGAGCTCCCCCCTTCTCAGAGGGGACAGAGCCCAGCAGGCACCAACCGAGGGAGAGGAGAGGATGAAGAAGCAGCTGTCCCCAAAACACCAGCTTTGTCTTTGTCCTCCAGCCCCCTCCAAGGGTCACCATCCCATTGCATCCCTTCCCATCCCTACTCCCCATTCTCCTCCAAAGCCAGAAAACCCATTGCTGCCACTAAAGTAAATACCAAGAGCTGCTATTTTTATCCAGCCCACGACCAGGCGTGTGTTATTTTTGGTGTTTAAACTGCAGGCTTTTTTTGTGGGAGGGGGAGAGGGAGGGGAAAAGGCAGAAGCATAGGGGAAAAATGAGAGGAATGTTTCTCTGGGAGCAGAGTTTTCCATTGCTTACTTTAAGCCAGTCTAGTGTCTGCAAACAGAAATCACGAGCAGAGGAAGCAGCTGGGAAGAAAGGTGTGATCATGTCTGCAGTCACTTTGCTTCTCCTCCCATCCCACCATGCCGAGAAAAGCCCAAATAAACTGGCCCTGGGTACCAGCTGGGTGTTTTCAAGGCAGGAGTGAAGCTCCCAGCTGTGTAATGGGGCAAACTGGTAAATAAATCAGCTGAATCCAATGAAACAAGCGGGAAGCAAGAGAGTGTTTCTATTTTCAGTGCAAAATGAGTAGTGCTTTCCAAATTAAATTAGAGTTTGAGGGAACTTGGGAGGAAATGGAAATTATCAGGGGGGCTTTTCAGCATGGAAAAGGCTTTGATCTCACATGGAAATAAGGAGATAGGGAAGGATGGATGGAAAGTGGGCTGGAGGTGGGATTTGATTTTCAGCTGGCCCCAGGCCTGGGCTCAGACCGACATCCCATGATGTGACAGGAGCTGGCTTGGCATGGGCTCACCGAGTTCCTGTGCTTGAGGAGCACCAGCAAGCAGGGAGACGCATAATCAGGAGTTGCAGTGATTCATCAACGCCTGAGTCACGGCTTCCTCCCGCCCAGTAAAGTTTCTGAGAAACAAAGCACTATTCCTTGGAGCCCAGATATGCTGCATGCCAAACAAAACTAGGAGGTGGCAGGTTCAAAAATCCCCCCAAAAAAACGTACCTTTTATCCACTCCACGTGGGGAGGAGCCGTGGAACTCCTCGCTGCAGAAGACATCCGCAAGGTCAAGCATCAAGCAGTGTTTAGATTCGTTCAAAGCATCTCCTATGGACCACTGTGGAATCACAGAACAGTTTGGGTTGGAAGGGATCTTTAAAGGTCAGTTATGGGGAAGAGCATGCTGGATTAGACAGTGGTCTGACTGATTATATTTGTATATTCTTGCATTAATTCTAAGTTTCTTAAAGTTTATCCAATGGTTCCCAGCTCGGTTTCATGGTATCACTACCCTTGATGGCATCAAGGCTCTCCTCTACAGGCAGCAGCATCCCAAGGCATGACCTCTGCCACGTCACCACAATGCTCCAGCCTGAAGCCAAGAGGCTGCTGAAGCACCGTGCTCAGAGGGGCCCCCAAAAACCCGGGGAAGGTGCCCAGACTGGCAGCTCCTCCTTCAGTGAGGCCCCTGCCAAATTAAATTAGTAACAAGAAAGCCAGAGCCCCAGCAGGGCTGTTTGCCCAGGGAATAAAGCAAATCTCCCAGGCACCGGGGACAGACAAGGCTTTCAACTCCCAACCCCAGGGATGGGCACCCCGAGCCTGCTGCTTCCAGCCATGCTCACCCTTGGAGAGCTCTGATAATAAATATTTCCAGGTGATCCTATGAGTGGGGTTTCAGAGGTGGTGTTATCCTGCCTGGTGCTGTACAGGGGCCAGGTGTCCCTCAGGTGACTGTCAGCACCCAGGGGGCTCCTGTGTGCTCTGGGAAGGTGGTTTTAATAGGAGGATTTGGTAGCTGCAAATGAGGGAATGGCTGCAACTCACTGAGGGGAAACAGGTGGCATGGGGTGAGATGCAGCGGGGAGAGACAGGAAGGGGTGAGCTGGGATGGGATGAGGGGACAGGATAGGGGATCTGGGACATGGAGATGAGCCAGAGTGAGGTATGCTGGGATGCAATGAGCCACAAACAAGATGCAAAGCCCAGGGATCTTCATTCTGCTACATCAAACCAAGGGAAAAGTTCACGGCGTTAACAAGCAACAATTCTTTAGGGAAAAAGGTTTGGTGCTTCCCACAGGACACGAACATCTTCCCAAAGGCCACAAGGAGGCACTTAGCACAAGCTGTAGCTTACGATGTGTGTTTCTGGGGGTCTCTCACCCCTCTGGCCCCAGCAGGAGGGTGAAGACAGCAGGAGGGAGGGCAGTGGAGGCTGGCAGACAACTTGCCTCCATCCCTCCACCCTCCTGTCTGTCCCTCTTCCCTCCTATTTCCCACCACAGCACTGGTCCTGGTGTTGCCAAGGCACAGCACTGGGAACATGGGGCTGTTTTCCAGCAGCCTTGAAGGGTCAAGCAGCCCTGGCTACCCCAGCCTGGCGAGCCGGCGCCAAGGCTAAAGCGGAAAAGCAAAGCTGCTGGCTCTGGAGCATGAAGGAGGGCAAGGAGGGCAAGTGTGGGGGTTTTGCAATCCAAAAGGATTCGAGCCAACCAGAAAAATTCCAGTAAAACATTTTTCTAGTTGCAGCTTGCCCAGCTGTCAGCACCACAAAGCTGCATGGAGGCTGCTCAGCCCCGGACTGGAAAGCAGATGGGATCCGGTGATCCCTGGATATCCCCGACATGGAGATAAAAAAGAAGTGAGATGGAGAGAAGGCAACAAGTGAAGGGTGGGGTTAGAAATCCAAATGGAACCAGGA
Source organism: Pseudotriccus pelzelni (assembly GCA_035584735.1). Taxonomy (NCBI): domain Eukaryota; kingdom Metazoa; phylum Chordata; class Aves; order Passeriformes; family Tyrannidae; genus Pseudotriccus; species Pseudotriccus pelzelni. Next base: position 26,781,451 of record JAWMRA010000005.1, on the reverse strand, counting down.
GCAGAGTTTAAAAATATTGAATCATAGAATCATTTAGGTTGGAAAAGCCCTTTGAGATCACTGAGTCCAACCCTCAAACCAGCACTTCCAAGGCAACCACTAACCCCCTTCCTTCATTATCCATGGGTGTACAGCACCCATAGTGCTGCTGGGTGTAGGGGCAGCCTCCAGGGTGTCTTCTCCTGTGAGGATGCTCCATCACCTCCTGCTTGGCTGCAGTGTCCCCTTTCCAGGGACAGAGAGTTGATATCAGGGCAGTCTGGTGGTGACCACGTTCAGGGTGCCAGTAGCAGGGTACAGGTGGTTACAGGGCACAGAGGGACAGTGACAGGGTGCAGGCTGGCAGTGGTGATGGGGTTCAGGGTGATCGTGGCAGGGTGACAGTGGTGACAGGGTGCAGGGTGGCACTCCTGTCACTGCTCTTGGGGAGCTGGAGCTCTGTCCTGTCCTCCCCACTACCAAAGCAGCATCGCCACCCCACAACCCTCTCTGCTGCCCTCCAGAAACGCCTCTGGGAAAACCTGCACCGAAGTCCAACGAGGGAAACAGTTGGTTCCCTCCCTCTCCCCAGCAGCTTCGGGGCCGGTTTGTGCCCCCTCCCTGCCTCTCTCCCAGCCTGGCAGTGCCCGCGGTGTGCCCCCCTCCCTCGCAGTGATGGGGTTCCGCGACGGGACACGGGGGGCCGTGTCGGGGGGGCAGCCCCAGGTGGGGCCGGGCGGGCTGCGGGGCCGGGCCGGGGGCGGGGGCGGGCGGGACACCGCGGGACGGGACGGGACGGGACGGGCCGTCCCATTTCCTCCGGCTGTCGGAGCAGCTGCTGGGACGGGGCTGCGGCACAGAGGTGAGTCGGGGGGGTACCCGGGAGAGGGAGTCCTAGGGCTGGGCTTCCCTGAGCGTTATCCTCGGCTTTGTGTTACCCAAATCCAGGGCTTTCCTCTTTTTTTTTTTTTCTTTTTTTTTTTAAAGTTTTTAAAGACAAATCGTCTGCTTTGCGGGGTGAAGTGGGGTGGGCAGCGGGGCAGGGGCGGTGCGGACGGTGGCACCGGGTAAATGGCGATGAGGAGCGACCAGTTCTCAGGGAACGTGTGTCAGGGGTGGCCTGCCCATCACCGGGGGCTTCGGGGCACCGGAGCCGGAGCCTGAGGCTGCATCCACACATTTTGAACAGCACAGAATCCTAAAAGGGGCTGGACGGGACCTTAAAGACCACCTAGTTCCACCCCCCGCCCCTGCCGTGGACAGGGACACCTTCTGCTAGACCAGGTTGCTCCAACCTGCTGTCTAACCTGGCCCTGGACGTTTCCGGGGATGGGGCAGCCACAAGTTCTCCGACAGCCCTTTGAGCCTCTCGTGACCAAAACCGCACGCGATCCACCCCGGGGAGGGTCACGGGTGGGGGATGCTGCCCGCCTGCACTGCCTGTGCCGTGGTTTGGAGGAGCCCCCGGTGCTGCCGGGGGTGACAGTGGCGCTCACCTAAACTCAGAGCTGGTCTCTTGGCCAGAGTCACCAGATCCCGGGCCGGCGGCAGCCGCGCGTGTGCTGCCGGTGACGACGAGTGGGCTCCAGGCAGCAGCTTGCAAAATAGTTTCACTTTAACCCTGTTATCCAACATTCGTATCAGTAGTTTTCCAAATCGCTCCCTTTAGGGGACGAGAGAATGTACGTGTGGCTTCTGGCAGGAAGGTTTGATGGTGGTGGGAATGAGACGAAGCTGTAGCTGCTCGTGCTTGCTGGGTGGTGGCTTTTGGCGTTTGCTTTTTACGTTTGAGGAAGGTCTCCGTAGCCTGCTGCGGGTTCTGGGAGACCGACGGCAAAACTCTTCTTAGTCACCATTTCCGAAACAGCAACGTGCAATCCCTGCTAAGGAAACTGCACACCCTCGGTGTCAGGTTTCATCCAGTTTTCCTTTAAGTCTGCAGGTGCAAGTGGGAAAAATAGATGCCACTCGTGTGACAGCATAGCTGTGTCTCTGCTGGGTGTATCAGGGAGCTCACAGGCTGTGACAGAGAAATTAGCCTCTCCCAGACCTATCCGTAGTTGTCAGTGCCACGAAGAGTCGGTATAAAGCTGACATAAAGCCAGCAACAGAAGGAAATGGTTGTGTTTAATAACGTGATTCCTGCTCTGCACTACTTAGCAAGTTGTCAGTTGTCCCCCGGAGCTGCCCCTGCTCTCACCGTGGGTGCAGGGGGCACCTCAGAGCTGCCCCATTCCTGCTTGAGCCAGGCAGCATCTCAGCTGAGAGGAGCAGGTTGAGCTTTGTTAGGCTGGAGGGAACGTCATGCGGACATACGAGCCTGCTGAGGGTTGAGCCTAAAGAACTTAACTAGCAAAATCAAGCCCTAAAACACCTCCAGCTCTCTCCCCTCTGCCATGGTGACCCAGCGTAGCAGTTTCCACTGCAGCTTTTCTGCAAACTCTACCTCCGTCCCCGGTTGCGGTCGCTGTGCAGCGCACAGGATGTGGAGAAGCCAGCATTGCCAAGGCAACCCCTCTGTTTTGGTTTCCCCACGCTCGGGCTGGCAGCCTTTACCCCTCCCCTCAGCCAGGCAAGCCCTGTGCACCGACGACAGTTTGCGGTGCCATCGCAAACCAGCCCTCAAAAGGAGCTTGTTTTCCACCCACGGCCACCCGTAACTCTGGAGGAGTGGCACATGTTCCCCACCCTTGCAAACTGGCTCTTTCGAAGCCAACGTGGATTAAAGGACCTCGTGCTGGATTAAAACTTACACAAGTGGCATAGAGCCTCACCGTGCAGAGCTGCTGTCGGGCGGAGCCGTCCATCCCTGGCCGCAGGAGTTCCCAGGCGAGTTTCCATGTCAGCTTTCCCTTGACTCTGCCAGCGCCGGCTGCCCAAAAACAAAGAGCTCATTTAGCAGGGTGCTTCACTGCCCTCCCCAAGACACAGCCCTGTCTCCCAGTGCCTCCCTGGCCCTGTTTCTTTGGCCCAAAAACCAGCTGGCCTCCCAGGGGCAACTCCATGTGCTTTGGGCAGGCGGTCCACACCCATCCTGGACCACAGTGAGGATGCAGCTGCCCCCATTCATCCCTTCTCTAAGGGGAGATGTTGCTGTTGCACCAAACTGAGCAGCAGCACGGATTTTTCCCTAAATGCAGCTCTTCACTGTGCACTCGGACTTTCAGCTGGCAATGGGTGGCCTTGGGTAACTCCTCTGCCCTTGGAGCTGCCGGCTCCAGAGACACCAGTTTTTCTACTTTCCCCTCCCCACATTTTTTTTCCCTTTTTTAATATGAAGAACCCCTTTATTTAGCACACAGACATCCCTTCATCTACAAAACAAAAAGCGCTGCACGCACCAAAAAGAAAAAGCATTTGAAAAGCAGCTGCGTGGCCATGCTGGGAGATGGCCCTGGGATTTGGGCGCTGCTTGCCTCAGGGTGGTGGCAGGTACCTCCACCTTCCCCTTCCAAGGGATGCTCAGCCACATCCGGGCTTTCCCAGGGTGGCCACACGTCCCCAGCTGGGCACTTCCCAGGAACAAACAGCCACGGCCTCTGCGGCACATTCAGCTCCGGTTTAAAGTGGAAACATTTCAAAGGCCTTTGCTTTTTTTTTTTTTTTTTCTTTTTGCTTGCTTTTTTTCCTCTGCAAACAATTAATTACAAGTTTAAAAGGAAGTTCCAGCCCTCTTTCCCTCCCCAGAAGTTTAGAGGCAATAAATACAAAGCAGCTCCGCGCAGGAATAAAATTGTACATCCTGTTTTGTCTGACATTAAGGCAGTCGTTGTTTTGGGGTTGTTTGGTTTTTTGACTTCTTTTTTGGAGTCAAGTATCATAGGCGTCCAGTATTCCTGCCTGGATAACGAGCTGTCAGGGTATTTATGGATAAATGGCAAACCTGCACCACTTGGATGATTCAGGCTGAGGAAAAGCTGCTCTGTTTGTTTGTGTTGCAGTTTAACCTTTACTACAGCTGCCCAAAAAAAAAGTCTCGGAGAGGATGAAGGTCAGGACAGGGAGCAGCTTTAAGAAGCGGCTCTTGCTTATCTCCCCTGTGAGCAAAAGCAGATCTGGGATGCTCCCCACTGGCTCCAGGCAGGGGGTAGGAAGAGGATGGACGGGATTTGAGTCTCTGAGTGGTAGCCCATGATTTTTCAGGTGGGGATGGTGATGATATTACTGTCCTCTGTTGAGTGGCACGAGGGAATGTGGGGAGCAGCTGATTTCCCAAGGCTGGGAAGCTGCTCAGCAACAGAGGTTGGGTGGAAAAGGCTGTTCTGCCTCTCACAAGAGCATCCCTCCTCCTGAGTGCAAGCCATTCTGCTTGTCTACCTCCAAAAAAACCCCACTCTATATGTGTGTTTATATAGATACATATATAAAATCCTTTTCTAGCAAACGGAAACTGGAAGATGCAAGTAGACTGGACAAAAATCCAGCAGTAATAATAATAATAAACTTCTTGCAGCCAAAGGCCAAACCATCTCCCAGAGCACTGCATTTCATTTGGTAAATCTCAAATGAGAGGTTTTTTAAAAGGCTCCCACAGAAATTCATGTTCAAAAAAGAAACCACCAGCTAATTGGGGCCAGCTCAGCTGCACTCTCGTGCGGAACAAAACAATAGGTTTTGTGAGGGGCATGGAGGATAAACCCCTTACTTTTAACAGGATCTGAGCTCTTCTAGAATCCCAGATTGAGAGCTCGGTGTCCCTGCTGGGGGATTCAGCTCCTGGGGTTCTGGCACTCAGGTCCAAAAGCCAGCAGCCAGGGGTGACTGGTGAAACAAGACCCCGCACCGCTTTGTAGCTCCCAGGGCAGTGTTTCCAAAGGCAGGTCTTCCCTGGGGAGCCACCTTTCTGGAGAGTGCTCAGCATCTCCTGCCTCAGGAGCAGCACGAGGGCTGTGGTTAGGGCTGGGTGGGACTGGTGGTTCCTTTTTTGGGCGAGGCTGGTGGCTGGGTAGTTCTTTAGGAGCGTGGTGTAATTGCAGAGCGAAGGGGGAGGATGTGCAGTGCATGTGCAGGCTGGGTGAACTGGAGGATCCCAAAGTGCTCCATACAAGAGAGCATCCCTTGGCAGGTGCCACAGAAGGAACAAATGCGATGCAAAGCAAAGAAGGACAGTGCAAGGAAGGGCAAGGAGGATTTAGCTGGAAGCAGCCCCAGCCTGGGTCCCCCTGTCCCTCCCCCAAGGTCCCCAAGCTCTGTGAGAGCTGCTGAGGGAAAGCCAAGGAGCTGGTGTCACAGGGGACAAGTGGAGCGATCTCTCCGAGACACCCTTGGAATTCAGGCTGTACCTTTCAAGTTTTTGTTACATGGAAGTGTTGGTTTTCCTTTGACTGTGCCTCAGTTTCTCCTCTTGGGCAGGTGGGGATTTCAGCTTTCCTTCAAGAGGCTGCAGGACTTGAATCTCAAAGGCTGGCAAAGACACCGACGTAAAATGCTGAGTGAGGGTGAAACAGGGTGTTAGAGCCTGATAGTGCCCCTGCCAGCTCCTCGTCCGTACAGCCTCTAATTTGGTGACCCCTGTGTTGAACCAGAACTGCCGACTCACAGCACAAAGCTCCCTGCCCTACTCAGACACCCCTCCCTGGGAGCTTTGCCTGGCCCCAGGGGAGGAGGAAAGCCTGCGCAGAGGCAGCAGCTCCCTGCCCCTGCAGGAGGGCTTCCCTGGGAGCCCTGCCACTCAGCAGCACCTCTCCCTCCCTGAGGGAAGAGGAAAACCTTACGTCAGGCCACAGAAATGCTCCTCAGCCCTACCCAAACCCTTGGAGCAATTCCCAGGTGAGGCACGGCGGCAGCAGCTCCTCCATCCCCAGCCAACCCTTATCTTCCCCTGCTGCCGCCTTTGTGGCCAGCCCTGGGTGCAGGGAGGCAGCCCATCGGGGTCCACCCACCTGAGCAGCGCCTGTGAGTGCCACGACCATAGTCCTCATCAAAAATCCAGGTGGTTTAACCACAGCTCCCACCCCAAACCTGCTGGCAGTGCCCTGGCTGTCAGGGCAGCAGGACCAGACCACCACCCTGCATGGTGCCTAGGACAGGCACTCCCTGCCTCTATGCTGCCCATCCCAGCCCATGAGAAACAGTCTGTCCAAGGATACCCCATCCCAGGATGGATCAGGGGTAAGGGGAGACCTGTGGAGTCCCAGCTCTAAGTGGCAGCACTGCTCTCCACAGTGGTCCCTTGCCTGGATCAGGCAAGTCCCCCCTTCCTAGACAGCAAAGCCCCTCCTGCAGACAATATTTCCTCTGCTGAGAAACAAGCCCTACAAAGGGCTAATAAGAGCTCGGTGCTGTTGGTGCTCAGCGAGGGCTGAGTTGTAAGTGCAGAGGGGCAGGATTTGTGCTCAGCCAGATTCCAAGGCAAGAAGAGATGCCCAGAGCCCTCCTTGTCCATCCCCACCACCACCAAAAAAAATCCTAGGATATAGAAGGCTGTGTTTCTCAGATGGAGAAACCCAAAGGGATGTGGCAGGCAGTACAGTCTATCCCCCATGACCCCAGACTCCTCTAGGCAGGAGACATCTTACTTTGCTGAGGCTTAGGCTGTGGTGGTAGCTCCATGGAGAAAACTGCTGAGAGAGCAGACACCTGATCCATGTCGTTTCTTGTCTCTGCAGGCACCATCCCAGGACGCTTGTGGAGCCCACAAGCTGCTTACAGGAGCTGAAGGAATCCCAAGGGACCTTCGCAGAGCAAGCAGGCTACTCAGGAGCCAACATGCAGCAGAAGATCAGCTCTTTCTTTAATTCCATCTTGGAGCTCATCCGTACCAAGCATGAGGAAGGCATCTTCAACACTGTCTGCCTGGCCGTGCTGCTGGGACTGCCCTTGGTCGTCCTCATCGCCTTCATTTTCATCTGCTGCCACTGCTGCTTCTGCAGACAGAGGAGAGAAGGCTCCAGGAAAGGTGGCCCCAGCAGCAACGGGCAGCTGCACGCCGAGAGGAACAAGAAGAAAAAGAAGAAGAAGAAGAAGCAGGATGAAGAGGACCTGTGGATCTCTGCTCAGCCCAAGCTGCTCTTGCTGGACAAGAGACCCTCCCTGCCCATCTAGCAGACAGGAGGGTGTTCAGGCCCTCTCCTCTGAGATGCCAGCAGTCCTTACAGCTGTGCACCAGGAGGGGTGGGGAGATGCCAAAGCTGCTGCCACTTCATGGTGACTTTTGACAGAGGCTGAGCCCAGCGTGTTGAAGGGCCAGCAGAGAGCAAGGCAGTCGGGCACAGGTTATACAAGCCCCTTCTCCCCCACCATGAGTGCGTGGCCAGGGGCAGAGACCCCTGCAAAGGACAGGTGAGCACGCAAGGGTGACCTGCCACCGGGCCATACGTGCCTCCGGCCACGAGCACAGCACACAGTCACCAGGCTGGCACCCAGGGAATGGGGGGAGGCTCTCCCTCTGCGCTCGTATGCAAGCACAGGCACCGTGGCACAGACAGGGGTGCACAGAACGACATGCACCCAAAGACCACCCACACGCTCCCCCTGCTCAAACACGGACAGCCACGAGTGAAGCGGGCACAGGCACACCTCGTTTGCTGGCCCTGCCGTGGAGATGGCACAGCTTGACTGTCTGGGCTCCGTCCAAACCCAGCTCGCTTTGGAGATGCAAAGAAAGCAGAGTTACCCCACAGCTCAAAGATGTGCCATCTCCCTGGCTACCAAACCAAAGGCACCTGAGAGCATCTGATGCCAGATGCCCTCAGCTCACCCTTAGAGACCTCATGACACCATCCTAAGGCAGCACCACAGAAGGATTCCTGGCCACCCAGGCTAGAGGCAGGGGTGAGAGAGGAGGCTGCCAGACCAGCCCTTTTGCACCAGCACTTAAAAAAACCCCTCCCTTGAAAGACTGTTTTATACAAACTTGCCATTAAAGAGCCCACCACGCTACTGCAAGAGCGGAAACACAAGCTGAGGCTGTGTAAAAGCTTAGCTGCGGGCATTAGAGTTATTTATTGAATGACTACTAAAGAAGAGCAGGACCAAAGGCCCCTCTGGAGCAGGGCCAGGCACACCAAAGCGGTATTGAAGCAGCAGACAGGCTTTCCTGGCACACTCAGCCGTCCCTTCTCCCTGCAGCCCTTGTGCCACGCAGGAGACACACACAGAGCCACGAGCCGATGCCACACGGGCACCTCTATGTGCCACACTGAGGGCTTCTCCACAGCTGTCAGGCTGGACAGCTCTGGGATTTGGAATGTGTTGTAGGAGCAAAGTAAAGTCCATGTCCACAGTCATCCCTTACCCAGGGATGCATCACACAGCTGGACCCTGCACCCCTGTCCATCCTCACATCCCTTGGAACAGTGGCTCAGCCAGGCACAGCAGATAATGGACCCACAGCTCTCACCCCTGCGTTGGTTTTGTCACTGCTCCCCTAGACTTGTGTGCCCACCCGTGGGCTGGGAGTCTCCTCTGTCTCCCCCAGCTTGTTTGGCCGGCAGGAGACGCATGTGTGTGACGAGAAGCCTCACCGCATCTGGTTTCTGCCCTGTCTGTACACTGGATGCCTTCCTTCCGTTTTCTTTCAGTTCCTAAGCTGCTGGAGCAGACCAGAGCTGCCAGGCAGAGCCAGACATCTTGGGGAACAAGCAGCCAAACCCACGCGGGCAAGCCCGGACGGAGCTGCCGGACACAACCGCTTCCAGCCCAGGGAAGGGCGATGCCACCTTCCCCTGGCCCGGGGGACAAAGCCACCACCTGGAAGCGGCTGCTTGTGCCACCCGGTGCCGGCACAGCCTGTTTTGTCTGACACAGGCAGGGCCGGGATGGCCATACAACGTCACGGGGTTTGGCTGCGTGTGGCTGTGCTGGGAACAGCCTCCTCCTCACACAGCCCTTTGAATTGACCCCATATGTGCCTTATTTTCCAGCTTGCTTTGTTACCACTGAAATTAGTGAGTCCCTTCTTCTCCAAAACAGGAAGCAAAGTATGATGGTATAAAAAATTAGGATTTGCCACATGTAATCCTAGGATTACACACCGGAACAGCTCTTGTCTCTGTCCCAAACACCCAGTCCAGCCAGGATCCTGGAGAATTAGCACTGCACTCATATTACTCACTTTTCCTTCCCTCCTTTCCCCAACCAGGTACTTTTCCCAGCCCTCCTGCCTCCGTGCTCAGCGGGTGGCCAAAGCAGCCTCCTCCTGTGGGCAGGAACGCTGCCCATGCAGGTGCTCCTGCTGCGATCCGGAGGCACGAGCAGCCCTGGAGGCAGGGCGGTGCTGCCTGGAGGAACTGAAAAAAAAAAAATCAGAGTAAAGGGAAACACCGTGGGAGGCCAGAAGCTTCCCAAACAAGCAGGGGCATGGAGGCAGCCAGCACTGGCAGAGCACAGCCTACCTGGTGGGGAGGTGCTGGGATTTTCAGGGCTCCCTGCAGGAAGGTCCTTCTCCAGAAGGGATACCAGGTAACGTGTCAGGCGAGGGCAACCAGTTCCTATAAGGACCAGAGAACTGCCAAGAAAAGGCGTTACTTCACACACATCTCCAGATCCAGGCTTTGGGGAGCTCAGAGCCAGGTCTGAATTTCAAGAGCTCCCCAAAATCATCATTCAAACCACCGCCAGGCTGGGCAGGGAGGAACCAGGATACAACCTCGACCTCATCCATCTGACCAGTGGATTATCCAAGCCTCCCCACCCCAAAAAAGCACTGGGGCTGGCTCCAGAGGTGCACAGTAGACAAACTCTGCTGTACAGCCCCCACTCTCCAGACACCTCCTCACACTGCATTTCAGTATCAGCCTTCAAGTTGCCTAAAAAGTCCGTGCAACGGGGGGGGGAAACAACAAAATGAGTTTTGTGCAATTTTTTTTTTTAACTAAAAATAAATTGCTCTTAAACTGCAAACAAACTCTGTGTCTCTGTCTCTCGGTCGTGTTTATTTTTGTGGGGAGATCTTTCCTGTACCTGTGCCCTGGCCCTAGATAAGAGACGGAGAGAGCTCAGCAGGCAGAGGCCGTGCAGTCTCTGCCTGCAGCCAGCTGTGCAGCTGAGACATTTTCTTAAAGAAACAGCTCAACTTAATCAAGTTGAGTGGCCTTGCTTTGTTAATGAACACAGCCAAGCTCCTCCACCCAAGGGCAAAAAGTAGTGGGAAGAAGAAAAGCTGTGTTTGTGGTGCAGGAGGTGGGCTGCAGACGATCAGCAGCATGGGCTGGTTAACCCCAGTTGGTTTTGATCAGATAAAGTGTCTGCAGCTTGCTGTCTGTGTTGGGCAAGTCCCAGAACCAGGCACACAGCTCTGCTGGGCAGAGCCTTTCCAAATCCTGCACCACTGAGCTCTGCCTCCACGAGGGTGGAAATTAAAAACCTGCTTCTCACCTGGATGAGGCACCAAGCTGCACCTTCCAGAGCTGAGGCTCTGGAAGAGGTGGGTGTAAGAAGCTTGCAGGACCACGGCAAGGAGCAGCTAGAAATGGCAGGGGCACACTTCTGGGGGGACGAAGGAGCAGTGCACACTTTGCTTTTCTCCAGATGTCAGACACGGGATTCAGGGCCAGGTGTTCTTGCATAGCCTGGGCTGCAGAGGGAAAGGATGGAATCTGGATCCTAGGTTAGAAACGTGCAAGGATTGAGGTGAAGTTCAGCATCCTGGAACACTCCAGAGACTGAGGGGAAGCAAAAGTCACCCCAACAGGCCCATTAAATCCCTCTCTGAGGAAAGAATTGGATCTTCACTGGCTGTTCCACTATTCAACTATATCCAAATGAAGCATAGAACAGCAACCAAAGTAACACCACTGCTTCCCAAGCAAGTGCCCAGTGCAGTAAGACACTTGAGTCTTCTCTCCAAAGATACCATAGGGGAAGAGGCATCCTCTCCCTCCTCCTCTTCCTGGGTAAATGCAGCAGCATTTCTCTGGGGTCCCAGACATGTCACAACACGTGGGTCCTGCCTCGTAGGACGCAGCAACAAGACAATCCTCATTAACACGGTGATGCCAAAGCAGAGAGAATCCTTCTGGGATTCAAATTTCTGCCCCTGGGAGTGTTGCAAACCAGTATAGAAAATTTGAGTGATCTCAGAGCAAGGCAGAGGTTTCAAGAATGTTTTGGCCCTCCAGCATTACTGTCACCAGGCCGGTTATTGCAGCTAAACAAGGGTAGTAAGAGTATGTGACATTTTTATGGAACTACCCATCGACTACTACCAGCCTGAGCCTCAAAACCAGAACAGCCAGTTCCTTAAGGCAAACAATCTTAGCAGTCGCAGCCTCTCAGGCTGTAACACAGACTCGTTAACCCCAAAAAGGTCTTTCTGAAGACGCCAGCTGGATACGGGCAAGCTTTCCGTGCACTAGCGTGAAGAGACGGTGCCATCCTGTGGCCGTTCGGGAATACTGACTTCCCACAGTAGCCTTCCAGCAGCCGCCCCTCTTGACTGCCCTTCCTGGTGGAAGAAGGGTGCATAATCAGGAGCAACAAGCAAACCCCCCCTCAGAAACTGCAAATAAGGCGTCTCATTTGCCTTTAGCTCTGAAGTACAAAGCTCGTACCACATAAGAGTATATTCCCTGCTTCCAGGTGGCATTCAGCTCTAGGAGAGGATTGTATTTTGTCCCTGCACAGGAAAGAGCTGCTGGGAACAATCGCGCCTGCAGTTTTTTAGAGCAGACTTACTTTTAGAGGAGCTGTGAGATTAGTCCTCCTCTCCCTTTCAGTCTCCTTCCTGATGACTTCACTGTGCCCTTTAACTGAACAGACTGAAACCTGTCCTTGCCTACAGACAAGTGGGCAACACGGAGAAAGCACTTCACAGTAAAGAGCCCTCATCACCTTCCTGTGTCCCTCTCCCATGCTCTTAGCACAGAGCCTGCAAAACACTCCAAGTGCAATTTTCCTTTCCTCTCCTCTCACCATTAGTCTCCTCCTTCCCCCAGCCCAGGGCTTGGATATCCTAACACAGCTCCGTTGAGTCTCTGCCTGCCCACCCGCACAAAGAGCCACAGCCCTGAAAGTTCTGTGAAGAATTTAGTACTCACCTTTGGGAGACAACTCTCTAGCTCACTGTCCTCAGCCAGGTCCTGGCAAGCACAGATCAGGTTTGCTTTAGAGTCAGGTCACAAAGACATCACAGTGCCCATCCCTGTTTTGGAGCAGACCTCAAAGACCTAATCTGCAGAGCCCCACTCTGGGACTGGGTAATGCTCTGTCTCCATTCAAAATGCTTTGTTTAAATAGGAAGAAAAATAATTCTGCCACCCATAGCAAAGAAGACAGAAATATTTTCAGGCCTCCTTTATTTGCAGTTTTATTATTTCTTCCAAAATCTGGGAAGGATTCTTTAAAATTAATTACTCAGCACTGGGATAGAAAAGGGCATTAAGACATAGGACAACCATGTTCCAATGTGTTCAGACAAGGAAGCCTTTGAGCAAGCAGCATTTGGTGAGTTCATACTTCTTCCCTGGCTGGAGCTGGTGGTCCAGAATTTTAATATCTGCTCAGGGAAAGAAAATAAACCTCACCTTTATGACTGAGTTAAAACAAAAAAGCAGCCAAATGCGAAACCACGCACTGGGGCTCGAGGGAAAGCGGGCACGATCAGTTTAGCTCCAAGAGATGCTCATTTTAGAGGTGGATGACAAGTGTTATCATTTCAGCATCACTACCTGCCACGCTGCTAATGAAAAACCAGAAGGCAGCAGATGGAACAGTCACACAGAGAATTTTGTTCATGGTCTGTAAGCAGCCTCTTAGGCAAGCAGAATGGAGAGGCAGGTTTGGGAGAGAGCAGCCCTTACACTCACCCTTAACGTCAACTTACTGCGCAGCTCCCCAGGTTTTAATTTGGGCCACAAGAGACAAGACAATACGAGCAAAATAGCAGGATTTTAACCTGAAGAGATGCAATACTGGAGGTTGAAGGACCCAGTCTACAGAACTCACCTGGGTTAGTGGGCCTTGCCAGCAGCCTGGCAACATTTCCTAAAACCCAGCTGAGTAGGAAATGTCCCCAAATAACATGGGGAACCACAGACCAAGAAAGGGAGAGAGAATAGTCTCAGGAAAGCTCTCTCCAATGTAAATTTGGGGGGCTATTATTTGTTAGTAGGTTCAAATTTAATTTTTTGAAGTCTGAAGTGGATGGCACCAGAGAAGGACAGAATGAAGAAGAGTCTGCAGCCTGGGTTTCAGAAGGAACAGCATGTGTTAAAACCTGTTTTACATAAAGTTCATCAAAGTTGGATATATTGGATCAAGCAGGTGCTCGTCACTTTTAGCCAATAGGCCATCTACAAGCAGGATGCTCCCCAAAAGCCCCATCCCAGCCTCTGGGAGATCACCCATCAGGAGCTCCAAAGGCTGGCAAGCAGGATGTGCTGCAGGTCCAGATGTCCCTGGGTGCACGTTGGTCAGCGGTTGTCCCCAGTGCATTGGAGAAAGCTGTCTGAAGTGAACTTTGTTAAGAAATAATTCCATCATTATCCTGCACAGGGTTCGATTTAAGCCCTGATCTTCTCCCTCTTCCCTGACAAAGATCTCTTCTTCCTCCCCAGGACTGCCTCATTACTGGATGACTGAGGACGGATCTTCATCTCCGTAAAAGGAATGGAGAATTCATGGCCTTTCCATGGCTCCCAGTTCACACCCTGGGAACAGACCAAGGAATTTCTTTTACTGAAGTGCCCAGACCAGGTGCTAGGAGTCTACTATGGCCCCCCTCTAATACCATTTAACCATCCAATACACAGAGACTCTAATTATAATCAGTCTTTCAGACACTCCTAATATAAATCAAACCTCTATCCAGTTTGGAACACAGCAGGACTGGAGCTGTCTTCAAGCCCAAAATAAGCCTGTACAGCAAGATGCACCCCAAGGCATGCACTGAAAGCCAAAGACAGTGAGCCAGCATCCTAGTGAGGCTCCTAGTGAGTGTTCCTTTAGGTGTTCCCCTCAACACAGCTCCACCTGAAGTACCTCTACCCACAAGAACCAGAGAGCTATGAGCTCAAATCCTCCGGATGCAGGGAGGACGGAATAAGAGCTGTAAGCTTTCCATGGATCACTTCCCTCTCAAAAGACGTAAGTCAGAATAGCCTGAAAAATCTCTCCTGCTCCGAGGCAAGACATCCCCTCCACGTGTGTTTTCTCCAGGCTGGGGAGCAGAGCCAACCAGCACGGGGAGCTGAGCCGCTCACCTCGCTGTGCCGGCTCTCCCCGTACCTCCCGTTGAGGTTGGCCAGGTGGCAGTTCTTGTACCACCACGCGCCGTGGTGGGTCAGGGCACAGTTGCTGAGAGCCACATCGTTGTCTCTGTCCCACGTTGTGAACTTCCAGCCATTGTGGTAGGTCATTGCATCCCCTAAGGGAAGGGATCGAAGACACGGGGTAGGAGTGAGGTCGGACAGCTGCTCAGCCTGAGGGCTTATCCACCCTTCAGGCAGGACACAGCAGGTCTGGCAGGGGAAAAGCCACAGCACAGGAGAGGTCTGCACACTAATTTCTAAAGCACTGCTATTAGAGGGCATATCCAAGGGCTGGATCCTCCCAGCTGAAGATCTAAGCCTTATAGCAAGAGGATATTAAAGGATAAATGGAAGCCTATGGACACAGTGGCAGCAGTAAGGATCTACCAGTGGCAGAAGCCAACACTGCTGTTGAGCAAACTCCCATCCTGTATAAAAGCCACTTTTTTTTCCACACTCTTAGCTGAGGAGCCCCAGAAGCTGCTGCCCCATCAGCACTGTTTACCTCATGGAAACGCTTCCCAGTTTGCCTTTTCGTTTCCCTGGGTTAGAGTGCTCTCTTACCCATAAAAAAGCAACTCTCTCCTGTCTTTAACAGAGAGAGGCCTACGGGTATACTCTCCTCAGTCTTGCTAGGAAGTAAACACTTTTCGCCTCAGAAGGAACCACATCTGATCTGACCTGACCTAAGGAAGGAGGTCCCATGCTACTGGCAAAACAAATACACAGGTCCCGGCGTTTGGTTCCCTGTGCTGAGCAGAGACAGCACGAGCACAAGGCCCTCCTCACCAGCACTGCCTCTGTAATTCCCCACTGACAGCCTGTATCTCTCCCTGCTCGAGGCAACCTGGAAGGAGTCATAGACAGCATAGACGGATTCGCTGGCTGTCCGCAAATCCACACGGAGCTCGTAGCGGATGGGGCTGCTGCTTGTGAGGTTGTGCAGCTTGTCAAGACCTAGAAATAAAAAACAATTACTCTTAAAAGGGTTCACCTTTGCAGTCCTAGACTCTCACCCCACGGCCATTTGGGTTAAATCAGCTATTTCCTGCCCCCCTCCTTCCCTGCTTGATGCTGTCATGACATTTTGCCAAGTTTACTCTGTCTTATCTCAGCTTCTGGCAAGAGACAGCAGTATCAGAAAAAACAAACAGCCTTCACCAGCGCAAGACCGGCTGTACTGTGACATTATTTTTCCCAGAACATTTAAAGGCTCTTGCTCCAAAAACCTTGCCCTATTTAATGCTGGATTCTCTGATTCATACATTGTTCACTAACAGAACAAGACAGACAAAAAACGACCGACTACACCAAGTTGTGTGGAGTCTCCTGGTCTTTGCATTTTCATGAATAAAATTTCTTTATTTTCCCCTCTCAGAAGAACACAAAAGCCTGAAATAAACTTTTACAGAGTTTGTCTTGCTCTGGGACTGCTCCAAAGCCCAAAAATGTCAGTGGAAATACTTAGTGGGCCTTTAAAGATCCCTCAATGCTTCAATGGCATTGCTAGGGAAGACACAGAAGCCGGCAGTTCAGGACTGCAGGATCAGAGGGTTGGATATGCCAACCATTTAGGTGCTTCTACAAAGCCAGTCTTTAGCTCTTCAGTGGTTACATCCATGTACTGTACCAAGCCAAAATTCCCCAGTGGGTTCTCCAAAGCCTTCCACATAATTTTTCCAGCGTTGGTAAAAATCCACCTCACCAGTGCTCCGCCTCTGAAACACCTGCAAAGCAAGGATTGTGGAGTGAGCTCATGAGGGAACGAGGAAAACCAAGGAGGATGAGGGTGAGAAATGCTCATCCTGACTTAAACACAGACAAAAAAGCGAAGCACTCAGGAACAGACAACTCTAGCTGATCATGGAATCATTAAAGTTGGAAAAGACCTCCAAGATCATCAAGTCCAACCCTGTGATGGTACATTACATCTGAGCACACACAGGAATCCACTTCCATTTCCTGGCTGCACAGAAGCACTGAGGTGAATGCTTACTTGTGCACATTTTACAGTTTACTTTCCACAAATCTGAGCATGATCGAAACGCTTAGACAAAACAGGCTTAGAGATAAGATCCAGATTTCTAAATTTCCACCAAAGTTAGAGGGGCTTGGGCAGTAACGCACAGCAATTTAGTTCAGTAGAGAAAATCACTTATCACTGAAAATGAAAGGTGAAAAAGGTAATAAAGGTATTTTTGTACTTCTGCCTGCAGATTCCTTCTAGCCACTCAACACCTCCTGTGTGGCTGGGACCAGGTATGGGCTCACAGCACTAGCAGTTAAATACTAACAGGCATCATGTGAACTGCATTAACTGTCTATACCCATAACCCTTCTGAGATGACTTCTTCTTCCACTACGAGGCTCAGGGTACAACTTTTTGCTGTACCAAAAGAAAAGCTTAGGCCTTTGGGCTTTTGCCTGAGCCTTTAAATCTATGCCTTTGACTTACACCCCTGTTCTGTCCATATTAAGACTCTCAGACCAAGTAAGTAGGAGCTTGTCAGGAGGCACCTCTTATCGTTTCTGCAGCCACAAGATCGGCTTCTTATTGGAGAAGGCAGATAAGAGGTCACGCATCACTGTGTCCTTCCAGAGGAACAAGAGTGAAAAACTCTGGTTTAGTGCTGCTGATGCGGGTACATCAGCATTCACCACCCTCCCTAAAACATGCCCCTCCATCCAGGCAGGAGCCGTGTCATGGGAGTGCAGCAGAGCGAAAGCAGCCTCAGCTGACAACAGTGTCATCAAAAAACAGGAAGAGGAGCAGAGCATTACTCACTATCCACCCTCCTCCGTCAGTGGCCATGTCACAGTACACCTGCAGTGGCCTGCTGCCATCCCCAGTCAGGTAAATGGTGTACATGCCGCTGGAGCCATTGCCATTCCGCTGCACCTGGCTGCAGTCCATGGGATACGGGTACAGGAGGCTCACTGGGAGGAGAGAGGGGGCAAAACTCATCAGCAGAGCAGGCCATGGAGCTGGAGGAGGCATGTCACGCCCTCAGGAAGCTCCTGTGGACAACAGTACTGGAAGAGAAGGACAGAAAGCAGCAGCCCCTGCTGTGCCTTCACACGGTACTCAGCTGTGTCAGGAGGTTGCTGCTGGCAGCTTTCCCCATTGCCTGGGAGCTGGCACATGGATGGGGTCCTGCAAGAGACAGAACCATAGAATTCCAGAACAGTTTGGGTTGGAAGGAACCTTAAAGGTCATCTAGTTCCAATGCCTCTGTCATGGCAGGGGTGCCACTCACTGGATCAGGTTGCTCAGGGCTCCATCCAACCTGGCCTTAAACACTTCCAGGGATAAGGAAACAACAGCCTCTCTGGGTCACCTTTGCCAGCACCTCACCACCTTCATAGAGAAGAATTTCCTCCTAACATCCACTCTAAACCTGCTCTCTTATCAGTTTAAAACCATCGCCCCTTGTCCTGTCACTATCTGCCCATACAAAATGACCCAGCCTTGGCTTACAGTGAGAGTGGGAAGAGGAGCCCTTGTTTGTAAAGGTGAGAGTGCATTTTGCAATTAATCCACAACTGGCAGCCCTGTGGGCACTGGCAGAGTATGAGAGTCTCCCAAAGCAGGCTGGCACGAGATTTGTTTGATTTGCTGACCTCTGAACAACCTGGGCAGCTACCCAATGCCCTGAGAGTACTTACGCCGCTGTGCCCTGCCATTACTGGGATGTGCGGAAAGATCTCCTGCGTATCATCCTCTCTCCTGCCCGCTGGCAGCTCACCAGCAGCCTTTGTCTCTCACTTGGACACCAAGGCTTGCCAGCAGCGCTGACCAGCGTGGGCAATCTCCACTCTGTGCTTCCAAGCCTCCAGATGGTGGAGCTTAGAAAGGACACCCAGCCAGGAGGCACACCACTGACTGGCTGTATGGTTTGCTTATGATCACAGTTTCCCAGTGCACCTGCAGGACATGAACTCCATCTGCAACCTCCACCACAGAACACAACAGGGAAAACATAACATGCAGGGCCAATTCCTACCTGTTGAGAAGGTACTGACTGTCCTTCTGCTCTGGTGATCTCCCCTGTAGGCCTTCACAAAGACAGTGTACCTCACGCCTTGCTCCAGGCCTTCCAGCACAAACCGCTGTTCGCTGGGACCCAGCTGTAATTCCTGCCAAGTAACACGGATCAAAGGTCAACCCAGCTCTGAACAGCATTTAGCTTTCCTGCACCACAGTGCCTCACACCCCATGTGCATTTACAGGCTTCTCTTGTAGGGTTCAAACAGCCTATCCTTCAAACATGAAATCCATCTTCTCAGAAGGGAGATTTAGGGCAAGGTCTCAAGAAACACTCCTAGGACACTCTGTCCTTAATGAGTGCTGTCCTTCCAGCTAATAAAAAGGTAGAGAAGTGAAGAGGTAACCCTGTTTTCTGCATCTGGATCTGCTGGGAAGAGGCATTACACTGTTACAAAGTCCTTCCACAGCTCCTACTCATGACAGCAGCACATCTTTCTCCTTAAACTCTCCCTCCCTGGGTGATAGATAGCATAGATTCCTGCTCAAAACTGTTTTCCTGTGGTCCACATACCCACAAGACCGAACTAGCAGAGCCCACAATCACTGGGGTGATTTCAGTGGGGTCTGCAGGACTGAAGAATTCAAGGAATTCACTGTACCTGACTTGTGCCATCTGGACCCTGGTAGGTCAGGCAATAGCCATCAATCTGTGCTGCGGGAGGAGCCCAGGTGACCACACCAGTAGAACGAGTCACCTCTGACACGTGGAGGTTCTTGGGAGGATCAATCCCTATTGAAAAAGAAAAGTCAAGTCCCACTGCATAAATGAGAGACAGCAACTGCAGTGCTGAGTTTCAATGCCTGAAAGTCACCCAGTGGCCTTCATTATCTAGCAGGCAGCAGAAACCTCGACCAAACACAGCAGACCTGGTTTGGGATGTTCTCTGAGCCCTGCAATGGGCTTAGCTGTAGTGTCCAGGAGCTCCTGCCATGTCTCAGGCTCAGCTCTGAGGAGCACTCACAGGTCGGACAGGTTTCGGCTCTATGGCCCAACCCTGGAGCACAGCCTTAGTGTGGCCTGCTGAGAGCCCCTTCCCCTTCTGCAGATGAAGAATGACTTCACGGTGTTGTCGTGCTTCAGCTTTCTTTAGTGAATGCAGGAACATAAACCCAGAGCTTTACAGTTCAGTCTAGGCTGGATATGGGACACCAGCTCCTTCACCGGCAACAAAGGCTTAGCCAGACTTTTCCTGAGACTGCCCAAGGTCAGCGTGAGGAGAAGAATAGAATTATTTTAATGCAACACCTGTTGACATCAGCTGTCAAAAAGCTTCTGACAAGATACCCACACCAGGGCGGCTTCTCTCAGGATAAATGCAATTTTTAAATCTCTGTTGAAAGTAACAGCAATGGAAGCAGCCTCTCCCTAATCCTCATCCTGTGCTTGCTGTATTCTATATATTTTGGGAACATCTTAAGGAAAACAATTTGAGAAGTAAGGTTTGTCTGACTTTGGAAGTTTTAGAGAGAAGGTCCCTGGTGGGCAGTGCTGGCCTCCAGGGATGGGTGCTCCGACCCTGAACTACACCTGAGTTTATTTTAATCTATAACTGAATAATTCATTTCAATTCCCTGCTCTTCCACAAGCCTCCCTGGAGGACTATGGGCTTGTTGTTGTCAATTCAATTCTTCTCCGTATAAACCAGGCAACAAAGCCTCCCAGGCCTTGAAGAGTGCTGCAAGCATAAACACAGCAGCAATTATAATGCATCAGTGAAATAATACAGTTGTGAAAAGGTCATGGAGAAAGCCAAGGCCGAGTTTTGTCTGTCTTACTTAAATGAGACGAGTGGAGCAGGGTGGCTCCTCCCAGGAAATGCTGCACTCGTCATGCATAAGGTTACTGCTTAAAGCAGATAAAAAAGGCGGAGAAGAAGAAATCAAAACGCCGAGTAGAGGAACAGGGACAGTAACATTGTATTTCACATGCCATGGTGTTCAAAACGCTGGCTATTCGTTATGACCCGAGACCACCTTTCACTCGGCTCGGGAGTTAAGCAATCACCTGATGAACTCGGGCTTCACTTGGGACAGCACTAAACACCTGCTTTAAGTAAAACAGCCCAGAAACCTCCTCAGAGCAGCTCACTAGCTGTGTGCCTCCCGCTGGACAGGAGAGGGAGCTAAAAGGAACGAGTTCCATCCCGAGAAGCCAGGGCTGGGAAAGGCAGCCTCGGAGGCTGCAGCCTCACAGCGCTGCCCTTAAAGGCCAGCCCGCAGTCCCCCGTGGGAGCAGGAGGTCCCCACAGAGCAGCTCCCTGCCACAGCGGCTTTTAGTGCTTGGGAATAATCAGCCAGCACCTTGAGTGAGAAAATGTATTCTTTTTTCCTCAGAAGTTGCATTATTTTAGCATAGGTGTCATTTTTTGTGAAGATACTTCAAAAATATCCCTACTAATGCTAAGTGCGTTCTCTCTCCTGACAGTTTCACTTCATGAGAAATTTCCAGGTGTCTCTGTTTTCATGCCAGTTAAAAAAAAAAATTTGAAATTGCTGAAACACTCCTTGCATTTCTAGTTCCTGATAGGTTTGGCCTTTTGACCTCAAGAGATCTCCATTTGCCCCCATCAGCTGCCCTCAGCCTCTGTAAGCACTGGGGAACTCCTTGACTTGCCCTAAATTTAAGCTTCAACCCATCTATCTCACACCAGCTGGATTCATAAACTAAAAATAAGTACATTAACAAGGTCAGTAGATATGGAGTGACCCTGAATGTTCCCAGTACATCACAATCCTTATGGCTGACAGAACAGGATAGATTTCAGCCTGCTTGGCAGTCTCCTAGGACCAGCCTAAGGTCACAAGTCAAAGGGCAGGCCATTATTTTTAACTGTCTCTTATTCTAAAATGGTTTCGCTTCAGTTGTTAAACTTGTGTTATTGTTGGGCTTGGTAGCAGCACATGAAGCACTGCATGCTTTTGAGGAAGGACTAGTGAAATAAGGACCATCAGCTGTCATCACTCTTGTATTACAGCATCTGCGTCTTCTAGAATCACCTATAGCATTAGTCTCTGTTATGGCAGCCTGTAGGCAGGTATTTAAATTATTACATTTAATAATTTAAGTGGATTGCTGTGTAGAGATAACGTAGGTGTTTGGAGAGACCTGGAAGCACTTTCACAGACATGGTTCAGCTCCCTGTTTTGGGAGGGAGGAAGATCAAAGCTCAGAGATCATGAAAGAGCACAGAGGAGATCACAGCATGGTGTTAAACTGTCCAGGATGGACTAAGCTTAATGGTGCCTGATCTCTGATCTTACACTGAAGAAAATCTACTGTCCACTTACCTGTCACAGCCTCAGTGCTGACCCTCCTGCTCTGCTGTTCTCCCTTCTCTGCCCACACGTAAATGATGTACTCCGTGCCTGGCTCCAGTCCTGCCAAGGTAGCGACGTTCTTGTCTTTCTCCACCTCTCTCTCCTCTGTGTCCCCATTAGCTGAGGTGTAGCTCACTCTGTATCTGTCTATTGAAGCCTGGACTTTGTTCCAGGAAACAGTAATTGCATCCTGTGTCACCAGGTCAGACAACAGTTCAGTCGGGCTGTCGATTTCTGTAAGCAAAAGCCACAATTATTAGAAGTTTTAGTATAGTGCTGTGGTAATCACAGTGGCCCAAAGACACAGCCAACACAGGTTTTACAGGCAGAGGTAGTGTGTTTTATTGACTATCAAATACATCTGGAAAAACAGATGAGCTTTGAGAAGTGATTCTATGTCTAAAGACCTTAAAAGTGCCTGAGTATTCAAAAGCTTGCTTGTTTTTTTTCCTCCAGCCCAAACTGGTAAATCTAATCTTGCATAGGTTGTTCTGGGAATTAACCCCCCAAAAAACGAAATCACCAGCTCACAATCTGTGAAATGCAGCTCTCCTGGAACAAGATTATTTTACTCTCAGTCTCCTCCCACTATTACAATCATTCCCCTGCCCTGTTCACAGATGGAAACACATCACTAGATTTCAGGAGCCTCAAGCTTTTATCACAACACAGCCCGCAGGAATGTGGCCCTTTGAGGGCAGCCCTACAGCCCATGACCTTACACAGAACATGTTTTTTGTTTGGCTTTTTTTTCCTTTGCTGAACTGCTAAATACATCTTGGCAGCCTGACCAATGAAGGACTTGCAGATGCCTCTCAAATTATTGGAGCAGCATTTCTTAGTCTGCTGGAGGCTCTGAACGCCAGGGCACAAATGCACAGCCTTCTGACAACCATGCTGTAATTTAGCACACACCAGCTTAGCTGCACTGTGATTTACCACACATTAGCTATGGTAAAAGTTGTGATTTTCCACCTGGGTGTACTAATCTCACCTCTTCTATGAGACAAAAACACATTACTTTTCATTTTAATGAAAGATGCTGAGGTTTGTTTGTGCCACCCCAGAGTGGCACAAGCTGGGAGCTGGGAATTTGAATAATCACAGCTCAGCTCTTTAGCAGTATGAGATGCTCACCTGTGGCAAGAGAAAATGAAGCGAATGATTTTCCTGTGTGATATGAAAATCAAGTTTGTTCTTTAGTTCAGATCGCACTGCAGCTGTGCTGCTCTTCATATGCAGTGCTTTTAACTCCTTAACTCCCTGGGTGGCCCAGGAGCTTCCCAGCCAGTCACCTGTACCAATGGGAACATGGATTGGCTCAGGTAGGGGATGGACTGAGCCCCTCATGCTGGAACTTCAGGCAGTCCTACCAGTTCCCTGAGGCAGCTGCTGTTGTGTCTAGTCCAATCTGTAAATGTGTTGGTGAACATCCCCAGTGGAGCATCCCAAGCACTTCCCCAGGTCATTCTGGTGTAGATGTGCAGATTGTACACAGGGAAGACACTGGTAAACAGTCAGTGGAACCTGCTCCTGTACACACAGCCACACAGGGCTGGCTGGATTGTACAAACTGATCTAGACAGCGGTTCAGGGAGTCTCCCAGCCCAGCTGCAGATGCAGCTGCAAGCGCCCTTCCAATGGAGACTCCCTGTCACCAATGGACAGCGACCACATGTCCTCTTTGGGAGATCTGACCCCCCCATAATACTTAATTTATGCCATGATCCAAATAAATCTGGTTTTCCGTTCTAACAAACACTCTGATTATATGTGCAGAATGTGTACAAGCCCCCTGTTCTGTTGGGAAAGACCACAACAGTCACCACCCAAAGAAAAGCTTGGAGATGATTCATGGCATTTCAAAGGCAAGGCATGAACTACACATTCCAGTTGGTTGAGGTTTTAGTCTTGGTTGGATTTCACTGTTCTCTGTACTGATAGTAACCAGTCCCTTGCCATAGGGTCTGTCCACAACAGGACTCAGAGCCGTAATCTGAGCTGGAGACCTGTTCAGCCACACTAGTAAGAATTACATTAATTTTTTGCCTCACTAAAAGCATATCCAGACCAGGAGAAGCTTTCCTAAAACAAGTAAACATGATGAAGGAGTCTGAATTTCAAACTCAGCTCCCTCTGGTGATGTTACAGCTCACCTGTCACAGCTCTGGTGCTTGCCTTCTTGCTCCTCTGGGGCCCCCTCTCTGCCCAGACGTGGGTGACATACTCCATGCCTGGCTTCAGATCCAGTAAGGTGATCGTGCTGTTGTCACTCCCCACCTCTACGTCCTTGGTGTCCCCATCAGCTGAGGTGTATCTCACCATGTACCTGTCTATGGGAGCCTCCACTTTATTCCACGAGACAGTGGCGGTGTCCTCTGTCACTCGGTCGGTTGTCACATTGGTTGGGCTATCAATTCCTGAGAGAGCATTTCAAAGTGCAGGATTAGCAATCTCCACAGGAATTACATGCTTACATTACATTACAATACCTGTCATGGCATGTTATGGAAGAAATTCTTTACTCAGAGTGTGGTGAGGCCCCGGCACAGGTTGCCCAGAGAAGCTGTGGCTGCCCCATCCCTGGAAGTGTCCAGGGCCAGAGTCACATGGGTTTCCCACTACATCCCCTCAGGAAAGGCATCCAGGAGAAACCAGGGTGGGGAGAAAGCAAGACTGTTCTACCATTTAGATGAAACTTTCCATTTTTCCTGCAAGAAGAGCTCACGGGCTACCTGTCTCACCTGAGGATTACCTTCCAGCTTGCCCTCTCCCAACTCCAAGCACAGGGCTCACCCTTTCCCCTGCTCCACTGTCAGCCATCTGCTGCTCCTCCCTTTCTGCCCACCCTGCAGACCTGTCTCTCAGACTCCCCCAGGGCTTTGCTATTTTAGGTGGTGAATCAGAGTTCAGTGGTAGCTCTTGAAGAAGCTGGTATTTGTCTTAGTTGCGCCTGAACTCCAGGGGTGACATAAGAACATGAGCAGGATTACTCATTGTGGATTTGTTTTCCTTTTTTAAGAAGTTTTGCAGCCCCCATGTCTGTCAAGAACAGCTTGAAAACACAAGTCAAGGGTGTTCCAAATAATCAGAACCTACACAGGGCAGAGGAGCAACCTTACAATGGCAGTGTGGAGGTTGCAGGTTCTGTTGTTTAAAATTAGTTTTCTTTTAACAGACTGACCTTCGAAACAACCTCAGGAAAACGTCAAGCCTGATAAGGGATTTTTCAGTCTTTGGAAGCAGCACACCTACCCTTTTGTAAGAGCTGAATTTCAGAGACTCCAGAATCTTACAGGTAGAATCAGAGTTCAAAATTCTCCAAGCTCTCTTTTGAAACAGGATAGCTCAAAAACATTCTGCCTTTTTTTCTTAAGAGTCAGTGATCCAACAGGGTTGTTATTACCCACAGAGGCCTACTTATTACACTTATCCTGTGTCTGGATGGAGCTGTTAATCGAATGAAGGGTGAAATTACTGTGGGTTTAAACACCAAGGCAAAAGATTGAGCTCGACCTAGGTTTAGTGTCCAATACAGAGTGTTGGAAAGCTCAAAGAAGGTATCAGCAGACCTGCAGGTGACGCAAGAAGAAGCACCAAAAGGTGCACCTTTTGTGCTGGAATCTTGACAGACTTGTCCCCAAACCCTGCAGTAACATCATCACCGTAGTAAAAACATCTTTCCACGTACCAGTCCTCCCAGTCACCAAGGATGGCTTCCCCTCTGTGTTGTCTTTCACAGGTATGACAGTGACCTCGTATTCTGTGCCAGACTTCAGGCCTACAAACAGCAAATCACCAGCAATTAGGGAAGGCAGTATTTTTTCTTGAATAAAGCTGGGGTTTTTAGTCTATCGAGTTCTAGATTTATAGCAGAGAGGAATTTGGAGTTTAGATTTCTATCCAACTTCCTTTTGTGCTTTGATAGGCTTGCCCTTAGGGTATATTTGCTACAGCTAGTGGGGATTTCCAATGATATAAGCGTTACCAACTCTGAAACAGAAAATACACTTAATTCCTAACAAAGACAGAATTAAATGAATGAATGATTATGCCTTGAAATTTGCTATCCACAAAGCATAGCTTTCTATCTTGTGGAGACACCCACCATTATGGAATAGGGGAGTCCCAGATCATCTCACCATCACACAAGGTGAAGGAAAGCTGGCCATTTCACACATGAGAGAAAAATTGTCTCAGGACTGTGGTCTGACTGTCAATCACTCCTGTCACTTTTCCCTGCTCCTGCCCGGTTTGGAATACCCACACATACTCACCAGTCAGGATGTATCTGCTCTTAGGATCATTGCTTTTGGTCACCTTGACCTGCTTCTCATCAATCTCCACCAGGGATCTGAATTTTAGCTTGTAATAATCCACATCTGTTGGTGGGTTCTCCCACTCCACTTCCAGTGAGTGCTCCATCTCCTCCGTCACCCAGATGGCACTGAGTGCAGACAGGACTGGGAAGAACAGCAGAAAGCCATGAGGAAGCAGCATCAGGTAAATAGTAAAAAGGTAAATGTAAGACAGGAAGTCCTCCTCCCTGCCCAGTATATCCTTTCTGAGACCTGAGACATTTTCCTCAGCCACACTGAAGAGTTTAGCAAGTACAGCACAATCATTATTTCACCGGGCTTAGTTTTATCCATGGGAACACTCCAACTGTAGAGTTTTCTGGCTCTCAGCTCCCACCTGTTGTGCTACAAGCAAGAAAAATGTCAAGATCACCAAACTTTTCACTGCTTTCGCCAAGTGCAAGCACACAGCATTTACAGCTGCTAACCAAATGGCATTTCAGAAGAGACTGCTTCAAATACAGAGTCTTTCCACACAACCTCCTAAGCTCAGCAGGATCAGGCTCGTTCAGTCCTGGGAAGAGACTAGGAGAACTTGCTGCTGCAGACATATTTGAAGAACTAGTAGCTAGGACTGACATCCTGCCTACCTTGTAGTGTCTTCTGCATCCAGTTGAACAGGGCATTATTCTGAATAACATGCTTAAAAACAACCGTGACAGAAAACTGTAGGCTGGGAAGAGAAAGTGCTCTCCAGCACTCAGTTCGCTCCAGTTGTTGGAATCTAACTTCAAAGATCTACAACATCTGACTCCGATGAAAAATACTGCCTGTTCCTACCTGTACTTGCTTCTAGATCTTTGGGCTCACTGGCAATGCCCTTCTTGACGTGCCGAAGCGTGACATTGTACGTGGTGCCAGGGCGCAGTCCCACAATCTCGTAGCTGAGCTGCTCTTTGGGAACATGGATTTGTTTCACCGACATCTCATACCCAGCTGGATAATAGGTCAGGAGGTAATTATCCACCTCAGCCACCGGATCCCAGCTGAGAGCCAGAGAGCTCTCTGTGGAGTTCAGCAGCTGCAGGTTCTGGGGAGCAAGCACTAGAAGAGAAACAAAGACAACACAGCAATGAGGATGATATCTTGTCCCATGGCCAAGCGTGAAATTTTTTCAAACCTATTTTGAATAAGAAAATGCAGAACTGGAGCTCTCAAGTCTTTAGTCATCTTGGATATATCCGTATCTTTCTGCTCAGCAGCACACCAATAAATACAAAGGAATACTGGAGTCAGTAACAAATACAATAATTTTGTGGGCGACTCTTTACAGCTTCTAAACCCACACTGACATGAGAAAAACTCTCTCATAGAGCCCCTTCCAATGCATCTAGGAAGAGAAAGACAAGCCAAAACCCTCTTTTCCTGTCACTGTCAGTCATTTCAAAATGTCAGCTGGTTCCCAGTTCTGGGGAATTCAGCTTCTCCACGGCAGAGGCAGAAAACTGAACTTTTCTGACTGAGTACTGATGAGAGCTTATACTTGGTGCCTGGAGGAGACCTGAGCAGACCCGATGCCTATAATTTATTTCACAATACCAGCAGTGCCTTCACTGTTTTGCCACAAGACAGGCAGCTCATCAGTGTCTTGAAGCAGCCCTTGAAAGCAGTCGATGTAGAGCATCTGTTTACCATCAAGTTTACCTGATTTTAATTACAAGTGAGCACATCTAAGCGGATCAAACCATCTACAGCTGTATTTCATTAGCAAGACACTAACTGATAGTGAAAAATAGATAGTAAGTGCCTGTAAAAAGGCATGTGTCAGCAACATGAGGTCAGATAACATCAGGAGAGTCTTCTAATGTGAAAAGCAGCATTCATTCTCACGTGTCATTGTCAGCTTTCACCAAACACACCTTCATTTTCCTATGTGCATGCCTTTATTGAAAACTTTGTACAAAACCTGAGACTGTTCATCCTGTCTCTTCTTCTGATACAGAAGCTGGATTTGAATAATCCAGCTTTGCAGTAAAATAATAACGAACCTAAATACACATGGTGTGGTTTTCTCCTTGTCAAAGCATAATTGGGAAGAGGATTGTATCTGCCTCTCTGCTGTTCAACACGTCCTTGTTCTCTATTTCTCCTTCAGAAGGAAGTGCAAGGCATTAATTATACTGTGGCATGCTTGATAGCAACTTCTAAATGCTCAGACATTCCGGTTGCCATGGCAATACATAACAAAATATTTCATGATCTGAGACACACAAAAATAGGATACAATAATAATGATGATAAATAAACAAAAACAGTGCTCAGTGTAAATCTCCAGGATGCAGAAATCTAACCCAGAGTGGAACAAAACAGGCAGTTTGACATCCCTGGGAGAGGAGCACTCGGCTACAGCTGCTGAGGAGGGAACCATTTGCCTCAGGACTTGGAGTTTTTAAGCAGGACTGGAGGTGTAGCACTCAGAAAGAGTAACAAAATGGGTTGTGCTATATGCATTAACTCCTTGCTCACTCAGAACAGAGAACACGTTCTCAGCCTGTAAAACAGCTGCAGGTGCCGTGTAAGGAAGAAGGTGCAAGGCTGGGCCCAGCCAGCCCTTTGGGAGAGCCTGACTGGGAGACAGTTCTCTGGGAGAAACCCTTGTGCCTTCCACCTCTTGCCAGTAAAGGTGCTGCCTCCTGAGCAGCAAATCTCAGTCTACTGACAGAGCAAAAGAGCGCTGGAACCACAGCACAACACTTCTGGATAGTGTAGAAGGGGCGGGAGGAGTGAAGTTTTGATACAAAGCTCTGTTTTGGGTGAAGAATTTGAGCTAATAATCTTTTATTTGAAAGGTGAGTCTCTAAGCAGATAGATCAAGCATGACCCAGAGCAGAACAAATCTGTGAATCAGGTCCCTGCAAACCCTTACTGAGCAACACCTGCTGCTCAGTGTGTGGCTGTTACCTGCTTCTCCTTCACAAGGAGCTGGGAAAGATTAGAATCAGTGATGGACTGAGGAAAGGCACTTCCAGGGTAAGAGGCTGTGTGCTGAAGCCTGGAGTACCAATATGTGGATGTAGGGAGGCTGTGAGTTTTGCAGAATGAAGCAGAAACTGCTGGACACACCCCTCAAGGTCAGCTCAGTCAGGTCTTCTCAGGCAAATCCTACTGCCTTGTAACAAAGCAGGATGAGGGAGAATTTCCCAAAGACCTCACTTCAAAGGATTTACATGTCCTTTTGTCTCACAGGTTTTATTAAATCAACTACCTCATCAGCAAGCAGTGCACACTGCAACAAACATGGTTTTATACTGTCTCATTTGTATGTCAAGAAACAGACTGTCTCCCCCCTTAATTACAGCCTCCGTGCCCGTTTTGCTCTCTCCTTCAGCTGCTGCCCACAGGCTGGTGCTTGTGCTACCTTTAGTTGCATTTCCACCTTTTCCCATTTCAGCAGTGTTTTCCAGGCAATTCTCGAAGGCAAGGACCAGTCAGGCAGCAGGAACTCCGAGAAGAGCATGGTGACCCCCAGGGTTGGTCTACCTACAGGATGAACTAAAAGCGTATGGGAGCTGGAGAGGGAAACTCAGATCGCTAGACAGAAGGGAGAAATAACCTGCAGGCAGGTCTTACCCTGGGAGCAGTCGAGGCCAAAGAAGCCATCGTGGCAGTAGCACTCTCCTGTGTCACAGAACCCATGGCCACTGCAGTCCCCAGGACATCGTTTGTCGCCGCAGTCGTCGCCCGTGAACTCCTCGTGGCACTGGCACAGCCCAGTGGCCGTGTCACAGGTCCCGTGGCCGCTGCAGTTCCCCGGGCAGTGCCGAAGGCCGCAGTCGTCCCCAAAGAAAGGCTCATCGCAGACACACGTGCCACTGTCACAGCGCCCGTGGCCGCCGCAGCCGCTGCCCGGCCCGCAGGAATCGTGGAGAGCCGTCCTGCAGGGAGGGTCGCCTGGCCACGGCAGCACCGCGGGGGCACAAACAGCGAGCGCGACACGCAGAGGAGAGGAAACGAAAAAATAAAGCGAAAGGGAAAAATCAGGGGCACGGCGGTGGGCAGGTTGTGCCAAGGGGCGTTCAAGGGCATTAAAGGGGAAAGCGTAACTATCAGTGGAAAACAGGGGCTAAAAGAGACCCAATGGCATCGCCTTGTCCACCTGCCCCAGTCCTGCCGTTGCTTTTCCCAACACATTTTTTTGTGGTCGGCAGGTTCCATGACCACCCCACAGTCAATCAGAAAGGTTTACACCTCTGACCTGAATCTTCCTGCTGTAATTTAAGCTCACCATTTCTCACCACAGTTACTACTAAGATGGAGAGCACGTTATTCCCACCTGCCATACAGCTGTATTTTTCCTGTGAGCAAAGACTTGGCACTTTCCCTGTCTCCATTCCACAAGAAACACCGGTTTGTTAAATCTTTTCTTAGAGGCCATGTGGTATGGAACTGTGATCCCAGGCAGTGGCCACTGCAAAACTATCATCATCCTAAACTCTGCTCTCCTGTTAGTCACTTAGCAAAGAGGAAAGAAAAAGACAAATTCTCAACAATGGCTAAATTCTGGAGGCAAACTTGAGAAAGAAGAAGATAGCAACAAGAAGTGCCTCCCTCATCTTTCACCCTCCTGTCCACCACAAAATCCTCTATTGAACCCTCCCACCTCCGTGAAACTCAGGAACATGTTCCCTCCCACTTCTGAAGGATGCCTGGGGAGATTTCCCCTGTGCTGGTTCCAGAAATGTTACGTACTGCCACATTTTGGGACCTCCAGATTTCCTCTCCCATCACAGAAACCAGGGAACCATCCCATGTGAAGGACTCGAGTATTTTGCTCACGGAGAACCCCCCATACCGTTGAGAAATGAGTCCAGTCTCCAGATCTGTGCAGTGAACAGGCTGTGCCTGGGAAGTAAGAACAGGTACCACAATTGTTACTTACCTTGGCTTCCCCCACAGCACTTCTGAGGGCTGCAAACTTCCCTCAGCTCTGCCACTTCCTTCTCAAGCTTCTCCATCCTTTCCAACAGATCCTTAACGTGGGGCAAAGTTTCACAGCTCCCTCTGGGTGTGTGCACACGGACGTTGTGCCTAAAAATTATAGTCTGCTCTTCATTTTCCTCAGCCTCTCCAGGATCCAGCTGCGCCCCGCTGCTGTCTTCATCATGCTGTAATGGATCTGCTTCCACCTTAATCTGGGAGGACGTGGGTAGATCAATCTTATAGGAGTGGCTGAAGGATATTCTTTGAGCATCACTGGTGCAGTTGAGAGATGGGGGATGCTGACCAGCAGATGTCTGAAGAGCACAGCACAGCAATAACCCCACTGGGAAGGCAAGCCAGCTCTGGAAATCCATCTGGCAGGTTTTCAGAGGAAGTGCTGACCCTTCAAACAGCACAGCTGCTTTCAGAATCAAAAAATAAATAAAGAAGTGTGATCCTAAAGCTGGTTTCCACGATTTTTCTAAATGACAAATTATCTGGTTTGCCCTGATTCAGAACTAGGTTGGCAAGTACCTGGGAAAGAGTCACACTGGGTGAGTTAAAGAGCTTCTAGACCCTCCAGCTAGGAGCTCTAAGTTTGCAACCTTCAGTCTCCAGCACCTTGCATGGTGTTCACCTCAAAGCCTGATAACTGTGCTGATGCTGTGCACGTGAAGAATTCAGAGAGCTGACACTGATCTTTTGGTACAGGAAGTTTGGGAGATAGTTTTGCCCACTTTACATTACCCTTCTAACGTAGCACATGGCCCACACTGTTATTTGGATTTGGGAGAATTAAAAAATTTCCTCCTTTTGACACCAACGCGCCGGCATTTTGTGTGCCCAAACACTGGATTCAGTTGAGGGATTTCAAGTTTATTTTGCTTTGATTCATTTACCTGATTTATCATCTTAGCTTTGGGCAAGGTTCATTTAGAAACCAGTAGAGTACATCTGTTAACACATGGAGTAAGATGTGTTGTAAACCTACTTGTTTTCCTGCATTTTTATTTCAGAAAGAATAGTTCTTTCCTACTCGGCATAAATATAAAGGCAGAGCTTGTTTTCAGGCTGAGTAAGGCTCAAAACTAAGACTTAAAAATACATAGAATATTACTGTTAAACTTCATTGACATTTAGAGGTCAAAGCTGAAGTTCAAGTGTTTAAAGCCTTCAGGTCTAGTCTTTGACAGAAACAAAACTTTTCTGTAATAATTTTGTGCTGTCAATCAAGTGAGAATTTTGGACTAAATGAACACCTCACAGACAAAAATAACAGGAAGGAAGAAGCTGAACAAGCAGGGGTGGAAGGATAAAACATAAAGTTAGAAACCTGAACTTCTCAATTGGCTTATTCAACGTTACACGCTAAGTGTTGGCATTAGTGGTAGATGTCAATCTGTACAGGAGATGATATTCACTTGGTTAAAAACTCAGAACTTCACACCAAAGGCAAAATGCCACCATATGTGACTTACTAAGCAGTCATATTATCCATTGCACAAGTGGGAGAAAAATATTATTGAAGTGCTAAATTAGGTAACGTGACAACTACAAAGCACTTGGCCAATATGCATCCACAGTCACAGCACATCTGAACTCAGTGCTGTCCTGATATATATATAATACAGAATAATAATTTATAATCACATTTCTGAGTCATGCAGTCCTGAGTGATGAAGAAAATGAACTGTTTCTGCGAAGCATCCTTATCTCTCCTAAATATCTGCCAAACCTCAGGAAATATCCTTATCATTAGATTCCTACCTCCCACTGGCAGCACAGCTATAGGAAGATGTCCTTCCTGCTCAGAGACACAAGGCTTTGGTTTGTAAAAACAAAACAAAGCCCCACCACCACTGAAAATACATATTACACCTGACTATACGAGTTTTGCAGGCCACCCTCGTGCATCTCTTCAAGCAAAATCATCACTGACACCAACCAAAATAGGGTATGGATTTCGAGATTCCGTCTGCAATTCCTTATCTCGCAGCCTTCCAGGATATTAGGAGAAATTTCTTTACTGAAAAGGTGGGCAGGCACTGGCACAGGCTGCCCATGGCAGCGGTGGAATCACCACCTCTGGATGGATTTAAGAGACATGTAGATGTGGCTCTTGGACATGGTTTAGTGATGGGCTTGGCAGTGCTGAGTTAATGGTTGGACTTGAGCTTAGAGGGCTTTTCCAACCTTATAAATTCTAGATGAGGTCCCCAACCAGACAGACCCACGAACAAAATCCCTTTGCTCAGCACCATGTGATTAACGACATTCCGGGTTGTAGCATGATGTCATGAATAATTAGGGCTTCATGGAAACCACAAATTGATCTCAGATTTTCCTGGGCTTAGAAATCACTCAGGAGGAAAAACCTCTAAACGTAAGCATTTCTGTCGAACATAATGAAAGAGAACAGCTGCTTTTGGCTTCCTCATCATGTAATAAAGAGATTTTCCCCTGCTGTTAAAAAGAGTGGGTTTAACTGACTCTTTGTGGAGAATATCATGTCATACATATAACTGGCAATAATAGCAGATTAGGGAACGGAATAATTTAGGAAAGAGCGCCTAACAGTCACATTAGCAGGCACAGAACATGAGCCTAAGGGAAGGGATGGAAAAAGCCTTGCTCGTATCTTTCCAGCCTTTGCAGAGGAAAGCAGGGGATGACCAAAGCTGGAGAGAACCTGCAGTGTTCGTGTGAAAGATTCCAATAATCCAGCTCTGCATGTCTTCTTCCGTCCTACAGCTCAGTGCCTGAAGGTTTGGGGATGGGCCCTCTGTGTATAGGTGAATGCAGATGGGACTGAGGACAGAAAGGGGGACTGCTTTTCTCAGGGAAGCATTCAGCTGAGGCAAACTACTAATTTTACAGACTCCCCATAAGTATAATTTAGCTTAACCAATTGGATTATTTGCCTTTATTTGCTGTGGTGAAACTACTCTGCTGTTCCAAACCTCAGCTGCTTTAGAAAGCTCTGCATCAGGTTTTTTTTCCTGGGATTGGTCACAGAAGCCATTCCATGCAGCTGCTGTAATAAGCCAGCCAGCACTCTGTTTTTAATATTATGCAATCTTCGTCAAATTAATGATTGCAATTAATGCTATCAATGACTGCCAACAAAAAAAAACCAAAACCAAACCCACCACACCATTAATTTAGCAGGGTTGTTTCTTTCACAGGTATCTACCTTTTTTTACTTCCAGACTGAATGAACCTTTACTATCACTACAGAAGTTTGGGATGATTTGAAATAGTTAATGGAAAAACAGAATTATAATCAGCCAGGGAGGTACTGTGGTTCTAGATTCATCCTTATATTTCTTTTTTCTTTCATGCCAATTCTTCTTCAACATCTGATAAGCAAGGTGTGTTGACCATTCATACGTGAATGAGAGATTGCTTCCAAAATCCTACATGTTCATGTACAGAGAGGTTTAACAGTATTTCCATATTTCCTCATTAATATAAATATGCATCTTGTTACAAATGACTCAGCTCCCTTCAGTAACTTCCACTTTAACTCAGTCTTTCCTGAAGCAAATCTTTGTTCTGTTGCCAGCAGGGCTCAAAAATTTTGTAACTCCCATATTGGATTGATTTCACTTAGTCAGTGATAGACACTTTTACTATAAATAGTATAATCCATAAGGTACTTCTATTGTGAAAATAGTGACAAATTTCATTTTATGCAGTAAAGAACTTAGACTCATAGAATCCTAGAATTATTTGGACTGACAGGGACCTTAAAGCTCCTCCTTAGAGTTCCAGCCCCTGCCCAGGGCAGGGACATCTTCCACTAGCCCAGGTTGCTCCAAGCCCCATCCAACCTGGCCTTGGACATTTCCAGGGATGGGGCAGCCACAGCTT